>JAOEJI010829584.1:0-13931 GCA_025448255.1 Umimayanthus chanpuru
GGCACACCGAGCCCACAAAAAAAGATTATTTCAAGATGCAACCTGCTCTGCGGTCCCTGTCAGGGCGGACGAACGACACTTGTCAATTACTTGATCTCTGATGTCAGTGTCGGGGTTCGTAAAATTACAGTTCTGTGCCTGCGTTCTTAATTTGGCGATAAAATGATCAACTGTTTCCCCCTCCTGTTGAGTCATGCTTCGAAAAATGTGCCTCTCATAAAGCTCATTCACTTTGGTCACAAAATACGCGTTCAGTGTGCGTACCGTTTTCTCCAATTCAGTCGCCTCATCGTTTTCCACACCTGCTCCTGAGCCGGGGTCGGTCAACGTTTCAAACAGCTCCTGAACATCTACTCCCGCCGTATGCAACAATAAAGCCTTCTTTTGAGCATCATTCACCACTCCCTTGGCTGTGAGAAAGTACTGAAAGCACTTCAGCCATTTTTTCCAACGTGGTGCCAGTGCCGAGGCATTTCCCTTGTAATCAAACGGACCTATACTCTGTAATTCAATTACCCTGATAACAGAGGTTTTCCCTGGCACGCGAAAAATGGAGGGAAAAGAAAAAATCTCTGAAGACATCGTGTCAAAAAATCCTGTTGAGCATGACGCAATATAACTTTAGAACGAGGCTGGATCCCAATCTCTTCTCCGGCCATTTTGATAAGGCGGGCACCGTTTTGACCAGCAGATATGCGCACAGCTCACGTGCAAGAATGACGCGAGGGGCTAAAACCGGTTACACAACCAGTTTGACCAGTGTGACTCGTCTAAACTCCTGGACGATAGATCGTGCATACTCAACAGAATTTTGACACGATTTCTTCGGAGCTTTTTCTTTTCTCTCCATTTTTTGCGCGCCAGGAAAAACCTCTGTTATCAGGGTATAATTCAATGTTTACCGCCGACGTGTTCAAGAATAATCCTCGTCGCTAGTGTTAAGTTCTGTTTCTTTCCACAGAAAGCAATCGGACCCTCGGCGCGGCGGCAAGATGGTTGTTTTGGTTTCTCCGGACAACTTCATTTCTAAATGGCATGGCGTATTCGCTCTAAATCCACTATTTGCCGACGGAAACGATTGCTTAAAACATGCACAAAGTTAACTTTTCTGCACACAAGTTCACTACTTTTACAAATAACCACAATTTCTTGAAATAAAGTTTAAAATTCAATATTTACACTCGTTCCCTTCACTACCACAACATGTGTGTGGCATCAAAATTTTCAGCAACTCACACAGATTCCAGGCAGCCCATAGTGTTGACATATTAGTGCATTCCCGTCATGCCATTCGTGTTTAACGCTGGCATGTTCAGTGCGGTCTTGACAGTCGGGTCCGCATCCTCGGAAACCCAGGGGCAGTCAGTCACGAAAGGGGCAGTATTTTTAAAAAATAACGAACGCCGAGCGAAGCGAGAGCGGTGAGGCTCTTGACTTTTGTGTCGGCCCTGAATTTTCTCCCGCCCCATGTACCACCCCTGGGTTTCTGAGGATGTGGGGTCCGCTGCTTGACTGCTAGATACAAGTCAAAGTTGATCACACATCGGCCGATGTTTCTCTCATAATATTTAGAGTTGGCTCGGCAAGAAAAAAGTAGGGGTAAATAAAGCAATAATTTAACTTTCCTTCTATGAAAGTTCATTCACAATCGCTTCAGCGATTATTGAGAAAGTTGCCTTTACTTTCTAAAATCGGGCAATCAAAGTGGTCTGCCATGATATTCTACACCAAGAGTCACGTGACTAAACAGTCTACTACTAGTATTACCTTGATACAACGGCGAGTTTTGGTTATTTTTTGCAAAGTTGCTGTATCGAGGTTGTCGATATAACGAACAAGTTTCCCCAGTTCCTTGATATTTTTCGAGGTTGCGCTGTACTGCAGAAAAGGCTGCAAAGAACATTTTAGTTTTTTAAATAGACCTTTATACTTCTCGGCAACCGGCGCGCTGTCAGTCATGAGGCATGAAGTGGCTCAGTTAAGAAAGTTGCAGGGCTTACCATCGCTGCATTTATATACTTTATAGTACAGGGGTCTACAAGTACGTTAATGGGAATAATGGTATTAAAATGTACTAATGGTTAAATGTCTAAAATTTTAAAACACGAACGTTTCCGACAAAATGTTATCTTCGGGTGTATGATTTTGCAGTTTGTCCGAAAGGTTTGTGTTTTAAACTTTTAAACATTTAACCAGTAGTACATTTTAACTTTTATTGGCGACATTTTATATTAAATACTTTGTTAATAGAGGCAATAATAACAATAATAATACTACGTTTATTTGAACTTCTTACAGAAGAAACTGAAGCACAAGTTCAGGTCAGCAGTACTATAAATAAACACTACAGCATACTAGTTGCAACATAAGGACAGGCAAAAGTGGCCACGTGCTGTGCATGTGCGAATTTAACTGTAACAAGATCACGAAACCTATTGATTACATGCCGTGGGGTGTACAGGTATAGCGATTCATAGTTTTAAAAATATAACACCCGAAATAAGAACACATTAAGGCTTTCGAAGGTTAACAGGAACTGGGGGAACGCACGATCTACCAAGCTGTGAACGACAGGAATATCCTAGCCATTGAAATAAGGAATGCCCCCACATTAGCAAACCCGTTTTCTAACATTTTAACTTAGATTTTTTCTTTTCCTTTTTAGCTTACAACTAAACATCTAGTTTTAACTTAGTGATTTAGTCTCCCTTTTTATCTATTATTTAGCCATATATTTTTTATTATACGTACATTGGATCTAGACCTTTGTTCTGTTATGTTATATCACAACAAAGTTTGATGTTGTATTGTTAGGGGTGAGACAGCCTTGGTAAGTTTCCAAGTTGTTTTTAAAACAATTGTTTAATTTGCCCAGTTGTGATCGCATTGAGAACATCAGGCAAGCATTTTTAGAAGATGAAACGAACTCGTGACTCGTTTTAAAATCACCAGTACCGCCTATGCACTTCCAGAAAAATATGACAGCATAATTCATAGAACGGTAGTTTAGCGGTACTAAAACTACTCGCTTACTTTCACCGGACACGAAAGTCCCATTTAATGACAAGTCAACCAGATATCTATGCAGTGCGTGCTTGAGGTGTCAGGCCTAAATAACTAATCTATGAAAATGAGAGCCAGCCCAATGACTGCAATATTATTCGGCGAAGAACAGAACTAATTTGCTTCGCTACATATCGCAAGGACTTACAGGCCTACCTCAGACTTGCTTCAAGTTCTTTGTTGCTAACGAGATCTTGAAACGTCTCGTGAAATTTTTGGTAGCTAAGGCCACTGCCGTCTGGAGGATGGCTGATCGCTTCACAAGTCTTCGAAGGTTTAACAAAATAGCCAACAAGAAATCCAGTTATAAAGATAATTGTGACGAGACCCAGTATGGCAATATTTACAACCGCCCTTCTGTTTGCTGTACATGTCAGCGTCTGCTTCTTGCTGTGTTCTTCCCCAATGCAAAACTCATCAGTTTTGGCAGCCATGGTCGAGGTTAGGGACTAGGGTGTGTTTGACACAACAACGACTTGAACCACGCCAGATTTTCAACACCATTTGGGTTGTGGAGTGACGGTGTCAGGTAGCCTCTGTTGAAAGTAAGACAACATTGGCCTTGGGCAAATGTAGGCAAGTGATAGGTATATAGTGATCAGTAACGCAACACTTTATTTTCTATTTTATGTCTTTTATCCATTTTAATACATTCTTTATGCTGTCCTTCCCGACAAAAATTGTGTTTTTGTTTTTAGTTTTTGATCTTTTTGAAATATGTTTTCTTATTTTTCCAGTTTCCATGGTTTCGTTAAACTGAAAACACTTCAACTGTTCAAGAGGTCTTCGTGTTATTTTAAAAACAAATAAATATTTAAAGTAAAATATTGTTTATGTCCGTGGAAAACTAAGGTGATTTCCTTCAAAATTCTAAGTAAAATACGCATTCATGAGCAATCCACAAGGTTAATTATTTCTAAAAGTTTTTTCCCTTTTTTTACATGTGCAGCAGTAACATTTTATTTTTATTTGTTTTCATAAACATTTTGAAAAGTGTTAAAATTAGATGAAAAAATATGAAAAGTATATTACTAATTAAATGAAAAACTAAACTACTGAAAATTAAAAATAAAAAATACACTGAAATATGTCTCAGTTCGTTTGCATGAAAAGATAGCATAAAAAAACCCAAAGCAAATGGAACGGAAGAAAAAAGCAGAGAATTGCACAAAATGAAAAACTCGGGAAAAAAGTACACCCTGAGGGACTAGGGAGTTCAGGCTGGGTAGCAATTTTCGGCCATTTTTACACGTATGTGAGTTTTTTAACAGTTGTTTGTACTGAGAAAAGCCTCAAGACCAGGTTGGGAAAAAGATTTTGAGACTGGAAAATATATTTTTCTTTAGCCCCAAACCCGGTGTTATGCCACAAAATGTAATAACTGCACAAAATGTAATAGTAACGCAAAATGTAATAACTTTTGACACAAAATGTAATAAACTTGTTAACGCAAATTGTAATATTTTTTGACACAAAATGTAATAAACTTGTTAACGCAAAATGTAGTAACTTTGACGCAAAATGTAATAAAATTCGGTAACGCGAAACGTAATAACACAAAATGTAATAACGTTTACAATGATCAAACGATCCCGGAACAACATCATAATCACTATCAGTACCAGCTTTATCGGTATTATTACTAGTTTAACTATTTATCACTATACTGTCACTGTTACGATAAAAATAGTCAGAATAACGTAGGGGACAAATTGTAAAGAACATCTGGACCTCATTCTATCTGTAATTGTCTAATTGCCCTCCAACTGAAATTTCACATGTGCAAGTTCAAAATTTCCATGGCAACTGGGTGAACAAATGTCAGTGTCATTATGAAAAGCTGTTGGTAAAACTGAAAGCGAAGAAAAATGCCTCGTTTACAAGTTTCCTTAGAGCTCGGTTGAAGAAACACAAAACATTTAAATTCACGAGTTCACATGTGTTTATTTCTTTAAAAAGCAAAGGAAACACGAAGCTCCTTGCCATTAGTTGTCGTCGGTTTTATTTCTTTTTACAGTTCACTGAATTCCCGCACTTTTTGGCGTACCATCGGCACACGTCGACACTTTTCACGCCTCTACCTCGGCAACACCAGGTTTGAGGTTGATCGTATTTATCTGTTTTGTGAATTACCACATTTGTTGTATACCTCCGCTTGCATTCACAGCTTAGCTAGCAAATCAAAAGGAGGCAAAGTTCAGAATCGAAACTAATCATGAGTACTAGTTTCTTTTATCTTTCACTGTTATGTTTGTACCTTTTAGGGAAATAGTGAAAAGAGAAACTTTTACCAACACGTGAACTCGGCAAACGTCAGCTTGCTGCTTACTGTATGCCATATCTTTGTCTCCTTTTTAGGTTGTTTAGGTGCTACTCAGTATAAATTAAAGTGGTCATAATTAAAGAAAATATAAAAATTAAATTAATGGACGCCCTGGGCGTTTGTTAGGTCATTTACGGTATTCGATAAGTTAAGTAAACTCGGTGTATTCAATATAACTTTTATGTGGTAATTGCAAATAAATAAAGAGAACGAACGCCTTGTTTTCCGACCTTTGTGTTCCCTTTCCGGAGTTCTAAGTCGGACGTGTTGCGTTCGATGGCACCAATTATTACATTTTCATATCGACACTATTCGCAGTCCAAAATCGTGTCAGTGTTTTTTGAAAGGACGCTTTGTTTGTATTTTAAAGTCAAAACTCCGAAACAGCACTTTCATAATAAAAGCAGCGGTGTTTTATCGTGATACGTTGGAAATTTTTAAAATTTCAAAAGCGCGGGCATGGTTTTGAACTTCAAGTTATTTAGCTATAAAACTACCAAATTTCAAATCAGTGGACGAAAAACTGCCAAGTTGGAACCTCAAAATAGTCTTGAGAAAAAAGCTTCTAAAAGTTTTGGCGTCCCTCAAGCCCACTTCCGGTGAGATTTTTTTGTTTCAAAATCTCATTCTGTATATGAGCTATCACAATTTTTTCGCTCTATTTTAAAGCTTTGCCTCTGATCTGTCCATATAGCTAACAATCTCATCTCATTTTGGCCATTTCCTTCGGTTTCAAACTGAAAAGTAACCTTAAACGAAATCTAACTCTTAACCAGTGCCAAACGTTTCAAACACCTTTGAACAGGAATATAGGCTAAGATTGAGATACTGTTTTGAATTGGCGGCTAACAGGAAACTTTGAACGCCAGTTGGGATAGATCGCACCAGTATATTTTAAGATTAGTACAATTGACAAGCAAAGCCAGTGCAACTCAATAACATTTATCCCAAAATTGAACTCAAATTGAAGTATCAGTCCGATTAAGTCTGTGCATATTCCGTTTATTTAATTTTCATAAAAACAGGTAAACTGAAGCTAGACTTCTTTTTGCCAGTTTTTAATTTCTATCACATAAGAAAAATAACCCACCGTTGATACGTATTTTCGATTTCCATAGCTCAAAAACATAAAATAAACTTAGAATCCTTTCTATTTTTGTAGACTTTTGATTTTCAATCAATCGGAATTACAGCAAATGAACCAAGAAATCGTACACTAGGGGAGGGTAATGACAAAGGTTTAGCGGTGTCTCGCAGTAAGTAAAGGCGTCTAGGGGTGTGCAGTGACGCCTGTAGGTGATTAGAGACGCGGGGAGGTGTGGAAAGATGTAGAGCGGTACGTGCGCCGGTCGACAGGTAACTGCAAGTGCCTGGAGGTGAGAAGGGTCCAGGAGTAAACAGATCTGTGCAATGGTGCCTAAAGGTGTTCAAAGGAGCCTCAGATGTGTCCGAAGGTGCTGAACAGTAATTACACACCTCTGGACATTTTGTAAAAACCGTCTAGATTTCTCTTGAAACCTCCACTAGGAGAGTCTACTGAAAAACGCTACTAGTTGAAATACATGTAGTGCCAGAGTTAGCATTGGTAAGTTCAGAAGCGTTTAACGGCAACTGTAGATGTCTAGAATACCCAGGTGTCAAAAGGTTTCAAGAAGTGTCTATATCTAGAACTTTGCAGAAGGACCTACAAGTGTCCAGTGGTGCCTGAACATCACTTAAGTTAACACCTCTATACTGATACCCAGACACCTATTTATACAGGTCATAACTCCTTTGGACCTCTCTGGTAGCCACTACACACATCCAATTACCCCTTGACACACACTGCCATCATCTCTTGACACCTTTGGCTACTTCTAAACACCGTTAGACACCACTAGACAAGTCCATGCACCTCCATACACTTTCAATTAGTTTTAGTCACCTCTTGCTCATTCTAGACGGCTTTATTAACAAAATCACACGCAGCTTTCTTAGAAGAGGACTGATAACATCTTTCATGAATCCAACACCAATTTAGCTGATTTTCATTTTCTCCATGAAAGCCACTGTTGTATTTATCAAGTTATAAATTTCTTTCTCATAACGTCTGTCCTGCTGGGCCGGCATCCAAAAGCTAAGCAACTTATTGCAGAGTTCACATATAGTATGTACTTGCTCGAGAGTGCCGGTCATCAGAAGAAATTATTTTGATTGGGCCAAAAGCCGGTGAAAATAGTTCTGGTGTCCTACGGAGGTACCTTGGTATGACCGGGAATGACCGGTTCGGGAACGGAACTTGCTTGAACATGCGACTAAAATAGATCACGCTTGACTTAACTTGAATATAACTGCGACACCTTCACTTGACCGATTGTGGAGATTCGTTAATCATGAGGATCAAAATCCCAGCTATATGTCTTTTCGAGGGGCAGAAGTCCACACAACTTTCGATTCACACTTATTAGAATGTAAGGACCGATAACGGTCGCGTAGCGCAAACCTGTTTGAATAACAGTAGCCTGGCTTTGCCAACCTCTTCGAAACCTCAGCTATATGTCTTTCAGAAGGGAAGGAGTCCATAGAATATTTGACTGACACATTCCTGGATTGTCTCATCAGTATTGTTTATTTACCGTGTTTCTCATATAAACGAATTTTAATACGTATTTTATTAATTTATAAGGAATTTTTTAATGTAATCATTCTTCTGATATTATCTATGTAATAATAATAATAGATACGTTAGTTTAATGTAGACATTTAGCAAGTTCATTGTATTTCCTTAGATTGTTTGTATCTTTTTTAAAATATATTAAAATGACTTAATTGAGGACCCTTCTGTAAATCACTTTGTGTTGTAGTCTTCCTCATTAAAGAATTATTATTATTATTGTTATTATTATTATTATTATATTATTGTTGTTGATGTTGTTATTATTGTTAATTTTTTTGTTATCCCTCTAAAACACGAAACCAAGCAGCACCTTTTAAAAGCACAGCGAAACAACTAAATTCAACAGAACCCCTGAAGTAAAAAGACAACAACTGAACAACGTGTCACTTAGTGTTTTATTACTTCATTTCTTTTTCTTTCCTCCTTTCATTTGTTCAAGGCCAGCGACGTACTTCTTTGCAATCTTGTACTCGTCTGAAGAAAAACAAAAAAATATTTTTTTTATCAAAACCTAAACTCAAAACAAAGACAATATCTCCAACAGTTTAAAGTTCTCGAAGGTTGTCATTGTGGCTGTATGACTTGTTGGACACAATATAGAACTGAAACGGCAAATACGGTGCTTAATTTGTGTTCACATGGTAAACCGTGTCGAACAATTCCGTAAGTCTTGTCGAAAAACATTCGACGACAAATACAATAAAAAGAACTGAACTGTTTTCACGAAGTAAATCCTACTATACGTTTACTGGTATTATTATTTTTACTACAGAAAACGTCTCCAAGACAAGAAGACAAGAAGAGATGCAAAGTTTATGCTGGGATTTTGGGTAAATACTAGCTTTTGTCCGGCTCTATCTTGAAGAGTTGGTAAGCAGGAAGGACGTGTGAAGAGATATTTGGTTCACGTACCTAACAAGGCTGCAGCCACCAGGGCCACGTGCTTCCCTTGGATCAACACCTGCATCCCAGGTGCCTTGTGCTTCCCAGGAAGCTGGCTCACTGTATCAAACAGAAGAGACGTTGTTCGCACGTGATCAGTTAACCTGCACTCTACAGGCTCTCGCAAAACCTCGTTTTATTGGTACAAACACTTGCTATTTATAGCAAAGTGTCGATTTATCGAGGTCCTTTCCAGAATTCGTAATTCAAATTTTAAATTTAAATCCTCTTCAATTTGCCTATTAATTTCAGAACTAGAAGGAAAGGGAGTGACTTTACTTGTCGGGTAAGGGTTATATTAAACAACCTATAACCAAAGCCATTTTGTTAAGAAAGTAAAGAGTCTCTAAAAACTGTTCTAAATTTCTACTAACTCACCTGAAGTACTAGATGCCGCTTTGATCTGCAAAGCATGAGCAAACTCCTGGGGGTCAATGCCGTATAGCTCAAGATTGTTTACAAGGGTGACCTGGGACAAATGACAAACCCCAAAGATGGAAAGTTACTGAAGAAGTCATCCATAGTTCTCTGCAAGTGTACACCCACTGTTTACCAAACACTAGTTAACGCACACGTGTCCTCCAGCATGTGATGTCATTACAATTTTACTCGAAATAAAGCCACCATATTTCCAACGTTTAAGGCAGAATTGTGCTTGAACTATTTGTAATAGAAATGTTTTATTTTTAGCGTTTTTACTGAGTAATTGAATAACTGCGCAATTGCACAGTAAACTAAAAACAGTCCCTTTTACACATCGAGGTGAAATATACGTTTTTGCAAAGTTATGCAGCTGGAATTAACTTTGTACCATCAGTGTTGGCTCACTGAAAATTGTCCTACTGAATGCTGACACAAACTTCTTTTCTTTTTTCCTGCGATAGAAAGAGAGATTTAGGTTGTAATATTTATTCATAAAAATATTCGAGTAGTCCTGTCAGTTCATCCACGTTTCAAGGTAATCTAAGGTTCGCTCTACGAACGGTTGGTTGATCATGGCATGTACTTTCTCGCTGTCTACTTTAGCGTTAAAACACTGGAAGACTAGTTTTGAAAAACATGGGAATTTTTCTGCGTTGACGAGTAAGGTGAATATGGGTTTGATCAACAAGGGTTGATATGGTTTGTTTTTCGCCTGTGAGGTTTGATGTATAGCTGACGTTTCCAGCGTTAGCCCTTCGTCGGAGCAGACTGCTTTACCGTTAGTTTACACGTCACATGCACAACAGTAGACTCTAAACAAAGCCACTCGTTGTCAAAGTTTAGGGAACTGTATATAGGTAAAACTGCTGGAATTATTGTACCTTCTTGTTTCCCATTCGCTGCTCTATTTTGATCTCTATCGCCTCGATTTTGCCTTTCCTGTCAAAAGAATGTTCTTTGTTGGAGCATGAAATCAGCCACTTGCAGTCTCACCATCGTGTCACGCAAATTGGCCGAACACTCCCCAGGGCGCGGAATAACGGCTGGTCGCAAGTGCCGATCAAATACGTTTTAAGTTGGTCAAAGACTCACTTAAAAAATTGACATTAACGTTGACCAGCCATTACTTCAAGCCCTGGTTCCACTACTACAATCTACTACAATGGGGAAACATTGCCCGAGTTATGGAGAAAACTCATTGTATTTATAAATACCGAGACTTGACAAAACTGTAATAGATTTCAAAGCACTAAAATGTGTCTCCTGATACGCGTCATCATCTGTATGAGCGGCCACAAGTGCTAACCTAAAATACCACAACATTCTAGGAAGAACCAACCACCATGCTGTTAGCCCAGCGTTAGTACAGGTAAGGACAATAAAGTAAAACAAAATATAACAAAATGCGCACACAACAAAATCATTCAACAAAATAGACAGACAACGCATGGTTAGTAAATATACAGTAACCATTTAGAACCATAACTACATGTTTGGCACCTTGACGGTCCTACGAAGGACGAAAAGCAATTCAGGTGATTCTACAGAAAAAAACCAAAGTGATAATAATTGCGGGAATGATACTATTTTGAAACCATGCACACATTGTTCACCTGACTACTGCTTGCTGGCCTGGAAGAGTGATTCGGTGACAGTCGTTCATTTTACTTAGGACCCTGCAGCAACAAAATTACCCCAGTACGAGCGGTTAGAATCGTTAACCTTTTCATGTAACAACTTGCTTCCAGTGTTCTTACTATGCACTAGATATAACTAACCTATCAACATTTTTAAACCCACAGTTTGATATGATAAAACTAGCAGTGTGAATTTCCACAGGAAATCTGAAAACGACAAATCACAAAAACTCTGAGAAACTCTTTAACCCCAATCAAAAACAACAGTTGTAAAACACTTTTACTATTGATACAATGGGAGTTGTTCTTCTTAGATGGTTATGTACAAAACCAAAAGCAAAAATAGAAATATTCTCGAGTTACAGATACTTTGACCAGGTTCATAGTAAGTACAGAAAAAAACAAGGAAGCTCTTACCAGGGTTCTTCCCCTTTGGTCTTTTCAAGGTCTACAAAGCTTTCTCAAGGTCTTTGTATATGGTAGAAATTGAGGTATACCCCCTGTCAAACACAGACACACCCACTTTCCACCCGTTTGATCACAGCTCTTCTGTTCCTTAACAATACGAAAACTGCAGAACATTTTTCTGTTATTATTATATCTTGAACACAGAAACGTCGGCGTTCCACAAAAATGTGGAACAAACTTTAGTATCCCTTACAAAATAACTTTGAAAATATGTCTGTCTAATAGGCTAACAATGATGTCTAAAAACCAACCAATCCGTAGAAATTATACTAGGTGGACTGCTGACTCAAAATTCAAGCATTTTCGATTTTTTTTATGAAAAAAAATCCGGTTTTTCAAAGACTCCCAGGCCTTCAAAGAAAAATCCAAAATTCAGAGGGCTATGAAGACTGATTAAAAACTATTCTTAACAGGTCAAAAACATGAACAAACAAAAAAAAAAAAGAATTGCAGACTTTCAGTGAAACTGGAATTGTTTCTTCTTTGATAAAAGGTAGCTTAACAAAACCTCTAAGACAGTGCTATCAGGAGGAGCGCAGGATCAGTACAGAGAGCTGACCTATCTTTGTAACACAAGTACAACACCTTGAGAAGAGCGCATCCCACGGCAAACGTTCCACACACTCGTTCTTACTAATCAACACTTTGGTAAGTGTTGGATCCAACTGGACTAACCTGGAATGACAAGATGGTAATATTTCATTTATCAATAACTTTCTCAGAATAAAGCATTTAGACAGACGTTTATCTTGGACGATCAACAAAGAATATGACCATCTATACAAACGGAAGCTTTACATTTCTAAATGAGTAGAATATGAGGGATGACGTTATAAGGATATTTGGGAGGCGTCTCACTACTTGTGGAGGAGCAAATTATCTTTGGGATGACATTGATGCCCAAGGCTCGTGAACAACTAAGTGTGATGCAAAGGAGGTTTCACACTGTCGTCGTCCATAAAGTGTAATGGGACCAACACATTACGTTTGCAAAACGTGCCGGTTTTATCTTACTATTTAATTGTATGTGTTCCATTTAACTCTTATTTATTTTATTCAAGAGCTTTAACAAAAGAGGGGTGACCATAAAGTCATTCCTAAAACTCTTTTATGTATACCTTTACCACGTAAAGCTACACTGAAATTCTCTGGCTTATTTCAAAGCTAGTATAATACTCAGCTGACACAATCGGTGTAAGCAACAGACTTCTAACAAAAAGAATGACAACAGCACTCTTTATTACCATTACATTGATACAATTCACATTAAAGATGGTACAATTCACAATAAAGATGGACTATTAAATAGAAATTATACAAGGAGAAAGGGTACTGACTTCCTGTGATAACCATAAGAGTTAAAATACCAGGAAGTCAGACCAAAAGTGAAATTTACAAGAAGTAGTCGGTAATATAGATTAGATAATGATATTATATGACAATTTAAGGAACTAAAATGACTGGGACACACTTTGGGACACATTTTCTGTAAACCAGAAGCGATAGAGAGATAACTCACAAAAAGGAACAAAGTTAAGGTTCTTTCGTTCTTTAATAACCAAATAAAGAACAGTGCAAGCAAGCAACCACCTAACATAGCCAGTGGTTCAAACATGGGGTAGGTAGACGGTTGGGTAG
Source organism: Umimayanthus chanpuru (assembly GCA_025448255.1). NCBI lineage: Eukaryota > Metazoa > Cnidaria > Anthozoa > Zoantharia > Parazoanthidae > Umimayanthus > Umimayanthus chanpuru. The sequence goes on from JAOEJI010829584.1 coordinate 13,151, forward strand.
GCAAGCAGGTAGGTAGGTCGATAAATATATTGTATTTTATGTGAAATGAATAAAAAGCTTTAAAGCACTCTATGCTGATCAAATTTAATACCTCTGTACTTTTAATAATACACTACTCAGTTCAACCAATGACAAAATAACAAATCAATCTCTAGAGGAAGGACAAAAACAACATGATGAGTAAGATCGCTCTAGTGGTTCAGTGGCGACTACCAGGTGACTTTACTGTTTACAATTAAACTCATTTAATATCCTCTAAAACTTACTTTTTATTGTCTTCACATGTAAGTTCGTGGTTCTTCACATAATTTGTAACGACTGTTCTGATCTCAGCTGCTGTAAATATATCTCCTTTTCTGCAATGAACAAATTCATTAAGTACTGACATTGAAATTAGTAACGGTAATAGAACTGTGGAGTAGAGTCCAATTCAGTCTGTAATCATTACGAGTGATTTATAAACAAAATAGGATGAGTGCGGATAAATGGTTTTGCAGTGTTGAATGAGCCAATCAGATTTTAGGAAATTGTAACTTTTATAATGTATATACATAATATTAATTAACTACATTAATATTTAAGAATGCAGCTGTTTAATGGATCACACACAATGAATATAAATAGCTACAGTGCCTGTAACTCTAGTGTAGCGATTGCAAACAATTAGTATCAACTTTCCCTTTTAAGAGAGCTTTTAATTTACTTTAGTAAAATTGCACTGGTGATTATCGAAAATGGCGTGCGCTGATTGGTCGAGAACTTCGTTCTCTCTCGCTATAAT
>JAOEJI010830695.1:0-13928 GCA_025448255.1 Umimayanthus chanpuru
GGGTAACACCCCTGAGACACTTTTTTTTTCTCATTTTTCCATTTTTCGGAATTAAAAAAATTGGAAGAAAAAAAAGTGTCTCATTTTTACGTTGTTTTGAGCGGTACACAGTTTTTACGTTGAAGTTTTTAGGGGAATGGATTGTTGTTTTGGTTTTTACGTTGATGTTTTAGGGGAATGGATTTTGTCCTGGAATCCGCGATTTACTACTACTGTATAGTATAAAAGATGTTACTGTTATTATGTTGGCTAGCCCCACTGGAAAGTGAAGAATACACAGGTCTGTTTGTATAATACTGTATTAACTCCACCTAGCGAAAAGTTTTGGGGTTCTACTGTGAGGTTTGTTTGATGGCAAAGAGAATGGCTGCTCGATAACTCCTGTAAAGGGCTTTCATTCCTCTGTCATTGAGGTGGATGCCGTCTGGTAGAAATACTTTTTTTCCAGGGTTTAGCAACCTGCCATGATGCCAAAACATGACCCCGGGGATCTTGCTACACGCTACTCTTAATATGTTGTTCAACTGTGTCAATTGTTCCTTATAACCCCGGGAAAAAATAGAACGTCTTGAAATTACTTGACATATAACCATATGCTGAACACCAAATTCCTTGCTGATGATTGCTGCAAAATCCATGATTGATTCCCAAATACTATAGGGATCTGGTGAAAAATCACACAAATCATTTCTCCCCATCTCTAGCACAACAGTGATGGGGGCGGTGGCGTTAATGAATACCCTCGCGATCATGTTGGATCATTTTGTCAAATGTTCTCTCCCCGATTCCCAACAAGGTGAATACAAACACAATGCAAATCGAAGTCTTTTCTGAATTGTGTTCGTTTCCATTGCCCTTCTAGAAACTGTTTCATACTACACATAAAAAGCTTGACCTTAGTGAGTATGAGGGTTGACACAAGGGCTAGCATGACGTTAGAGGGAAGAGAATGGAGACACCAAAGACGTGTTGAATCTTTCCTCACAAGAGAGTCATGGGGTATGAAAGTCCCTGATGTCGTAGCGTATGTGCTTCCGCTGAGCTTGTCAAAGGATTGGGAACAAATCTTGCTCCACAAAGATCATAAAAACATTTATTTTTGCGGGAAAATAAATGCTCTTTTCGTTTTTCAAAGGTGCGAACTTCCCAAACGTTCAGTGTTAATATTTGGAATTGAACTTTAAACCTGTTTATTAAGTGTTAAATTTGAAACAAAGACTTTGAGCAAGATGTTAGCCGAATTGCTCTGATTTCTCAACTTAAAATCTAAATAAGTATACCCGCTGACAGAAAGTGAACATTGAAACAAGCAATGATAATACTCACAACGCAAAATCAACGCACATATACAAAACAAAACCCTAGCCAGAGTAATATCTGTTACGCTACGCCTACCTGAGCCTTGCACCTCGGAGTACTCGCACTGCATAAAAATTGTTTTAATGTGACTTATTTCAAAACTACTGAAAATAGCTATTTTTGGTTTTTTACGGAAACAACAAAAAACTGTGTAAAACCATGCTGTGTATTCAAACTGTGTTATGTCTAAGAGGAATCCGCATATAACTGTTAATTTAGCTTAGGTAATGTAAAGTCCGTATGGCTCTGTGCTTTGCTGAAGAAAGCCTGCTTCCCTTCGTTGAACCCCCCCTTCGTTTTCTTTGGTCTAAAATTTTTACCCCTCAACCAATTGCCAAACGCTTTTGCACAACTGTTCCTCGATAATTAAGACATCTTATGACACTAATTAGGTGACGTCAGCATTGATGACGTCATACTAATTGATAGAAAATGGAGTTTGCTGTCAGACTTTCGATTTTTTGAATAAAAATGATTAAATACTTGTAGTTATTCGTATATTTCTACTTATATCATAGTTTTGGCATATAAAATGCTTCCTAGTTGTTTCCAACAAAATCTCTTAATATAAAGAAAACTTTCAAAAATCGAAAATCCAAGATGGTGGCCATTGGTGGCCATCTTGGATTTTTTGTTTGTTACCATAGCAACAGCGGCTAATTAAGTGATGATTGTTACTATGCAAATTAATTAGTAGGTCTTGCACTAATTGCATGCCAAAGGGCATGTGCTAGTTATTAGCTGTTTCAAAAATCTTGGCTGTATATGTGTGGCAAAATAGCCTGCCAGTTTAAGGGTTAAGTCCATTATCCATTGCATTATCTGTACCACATCAGGATAATCTGAAAATCTTGCAATAACTTGTCTCGATGTGTCGTTTCCCTTTGGTTTTCCCAAGTGATGGACCCTTCGGAATTAGACACATCGAACCAGAGGTATCTCAATTGTGTCCTCACTACCTTCAGAAAATTCTTTTTTTCTGGAATTGCGAAGAACACAAGTTTTTTCCATCTGTGATACACTTCCAGATTTTAATAATCAAATTGTAACAATTAAATATCAGTACTCAAATGAGAAATTATTACTTCCGAAACTAATGCATTGCAAACACAAGTAATACACTGTATAATATTATACTGGAAAAATGAAAACATGATAAATCTTGGATATCGTCATTTCTATAGCAACTATTATCTGTTTATCAGAAACTTCAAGTGTAAAATGTCTCACAATCTCTGCTGAAATGTCAGTACCACAACTTCACCATATTTCAACATCGCCAACAAGTACTTTAAGTTTTAGCAGCAGAAAGACAAATGATGGCCGTAGTTCAGATGCCTGAAAACAGGCTCTGATCACAATCTGTGATTCTTCAGGGATGCATTCCTGCTCAAATTTAGGATGCTCTTTCCTTTCAACAATTGCCTGACGAATTTGAAAGGTAGACATTCCCTGCCAGACTGGTTGTTTTGTGTATACGTCAACTGTTATCACCCCAAAGGAATACACATCAACAGCAGACGTAGGGGCCTTGCCAAGTAGTTGCTCTTTGTGTTGGTAAGCTATCGTTCCCGGACTACCACTGGCCTGTCTTTGGTGTGTGACATCCTTGAGTTCCCGACCCCCAAATCACAGATGATGTGAGAATTTCCTTTTATGCAACTTATCGTTAAAGTGGTCGTTTTGATTTTTCCTAAGTCTAAAATTATACTAAGTTTAAACTAAGTAAAAATTACATGACTAGATAAGATCGATAACACTAAACAGACTAAAATATTATATACAAAATAAAGTAAATTCAAGCATTAACTATGTCTATCCTACTATCTAAGTGTCTTTAATATACTTAAATAATTTATATACATATAAAATCTAATCTATTGTAAAAATGCATCTTTAAAAAGATATGATTTAAGTGATGCTTTAAAAGTTTCGAGATTGTTGATTCCACGAACATTCTGCGGAAGCTTATTCCATAGCGTGGGGGCTGCTACGCAGAAGACTGTCTCCGAATGTTTTCAGTGTCTTTCTGGGGATCGTTAAAATGGCGTCCATGTTAGATCGTAGATTGTAGGTTGACTTTACTTTGATACAAATCAAGTCTTGAATATATAATGGGGCCAGTCCGTTTAGAGCCTTAAAAGTGAGGAGCAGTATTTTGTAGTTGATGCGTTGCTTAATCGGTAGCCAGTGTAGTGAATGGAGTACAGGAGTGATATTATCCAATATCTCACTCCTCGCTCTCTCAAAAAACAGTTTTGTCATGGTTACTCTCAGTCGAAGCTTGGTTGACTCATAATCCTAAGTAAGTTGTTTGTTTTTGTTACACAAAACATCCCGACTTGTAACTCCTTTTGTTTGTGGATAGAAATCTAAATGTTTTTTGAATGTTTTAGAAATAGAACATTTGGTGGTTAACTATTGTAAGTTAGCAGAAAGCACCAGGTAGCCGTTCTACTGGCTTAGGTTTTCAAAGCAATTTAAACACTTTGACAAACGAACTTGGGTTAGCTGATTATTCTAAATCTATTTTCCTTGATTTTCTTGCTATTTCAGTCTTATCACGTCTATACCAGACACTGGTATCACATATTTCCTTATTTTGCTCTACATTTTTTCTTCTGCCTTGTTTTAATACCCCGTCTTGCTTTTCTCAGATTTCTCAAATACTTCAGCTTTATCTATGTTGCTGATTTAACTGTTCTAGTACATACAGGTCCTTTCAGATGCCAGTTTTGTATTTTTTATGTGCAAGTCGTATGAACAAACAGCTTTTTGTGCTTCGTGTGTAGGATTTAAGGATGTTTGCTTTCACAAATGAGTGCTTAGAATTGCTGTCTTGATCGATTGTTTTCACAGACATTCGCCTTGAAAAAAACACAAGGTATGCCTTTCTGCACTGACCTATTCTACCTGCGTATTTGGCTTTTTGGTAGTCTCGGCAAGTGTTTTCGTTAACCACGAGGACGTTTAGATCTCCAGTTTTTGCAATTATTTTCCAAGTGGCTGATGTAGGAGGAACTTCTGAGTCAAACTTGAAAAGCCAACCATTTCATCTGTATTACGCAAAAATAATATTCGTTTTTTGTTTTGGATATGCTGATGCTTCTTTCGATATCCTTTTAGTGACTTTGTCCTTTACTTCATCCCACAGGTCTTTATGATTTATAATTGTGTTCAAAGATGCAGAGCTGCTGTACTAACTTCTTGGTATCTTCATCGCAGGGAATTCTTGTCACTATAGTTCCCATGTTGAAACAAACGACCTTTATCCGCAGCCCTTCTTTAGGAAGATCCTCGACATTTAAATTGGAATCTACATTATCTTCATGCTGAATATACTGTTTCTCAAACGCTAAGGATCTGTGTGATGATTTTTCCTGTGCTGGTGAAAATACTCTAGGTGTTTTTGGCTGGGGCTTTGTCCTTGTGGAGAGTCCAACAAGCGTTTTGGTACAATGTTTTCTTATAATTACTAGGTGTTGTTCGAACTAGTGAGTTTTCTGTAGTTTCTTCAACGATTGCTGCTTTAATCTCCTGGTACAGTTGAAAGAGATTTCTTATTTTTCTGGCCCATTTATTGCAAACCCTGCACGAATACTTAACCAGGTCCTGCTAGATTTCTATTCCAGTCGCCCTACATGTTTCTACCCAAACAGTACCTCAACATTTGCTCAGTTTTGAGGGAATAAATAAATTCTCTGATGACTTGTAGCCGTCTTTGCTGAGTCTCTCGCCAGCTGTTCCAAACTTGCTTTATTGACAAACTCTACATTTATCGAGTGGACTTTTGCTGAAATTTTGACAGTAGCTTCATAACAAGTGTTTCTGTGGCTTTTCAGAGCAGAGAAAGACTGAAGAACTTTGTTCTTTCTCTGTTCATAAAACCCATTGAAATGCACGCTTTTTGACAGCAGACTCACGTACAGCACCACCACTTTGTTTTGAATTGAACGGAAGTGAGTCTTGTATTTCTATCAGATTTTGATTGGCTACTTTTGACAAGCTGTCGAGATGTTGAGGTCACTGAAGCGCAGCAAGTTGACAAGTCGCGACAGGGACTACTTGTTGGGTGGGGGGCGTTTTGCAAAAAGTTGTTGCTTGAGTTCGCGGGAGATTGTAGTCATCACACGTCGTTTACTTTGCCTTTGGGGTTACACTCGATGGCTCCTGTGCTAGGATCTCGGCAAGAGGTGACTGTAATCTCTCAATTTCTTTTTCCAGTGTTTTGATTTCTTGTCGCGGTTTCTTGTCATCCTCTTTCAGTTTTATTGAAACTTGTTTGGGTGGTATTTCAGTGTCCAAATCAAGTGAATTTAATAGATGTTTCACCTTTGCGGAAAAAACTTTCATTTGACATGGCAGGACTTGATGACGGTTTCTGACTTAAAACAGAAGCAAGAACACCAAAGGCAGAAGCCACATAAACATTCTCTTTTGATATTCCACCACGATGTACTCCATCATCAAACAAAAATCTCACCTCTTTGCCTTTGGCGCCAGTTTTCGATGAGATCACTTCCAAACTCATTTTTTGAATCTAGTTTGGACAATGAGAAACAAATGGGCTGTCTTTATAAAATTTGGATGGCTGAATAATACATATTTTTGTTGTTAGCATGTACCAGCATCGATCAGCTGGGAGTTCTGTGCCAGTTACCTGACTGAAAGGCTGTACGCCATGATGTGACTCCGGCATGCTTTTGAATAACATTTAGATAAATAGAAAAGTTAATATATAAACAGAGGCGACCATCCTGTCAGTTATGCTGTCAAAAAATGATTTCCATCAAGGTGTCGAATTTTACACCAAAATGCCGAGCCGGATAGATCCATTAACACTTGCCACTCACAACCCTAGCAACCAGAGCCTCGTGGGATTTCCTACATTTGAGCTTCTGGCTCATGTGAGTGCGTGAGTGTTAAAACAATCAAATTGTTATCAAGCTGGCACTTGAAGACCCCCAGTTTATGAGTCCTACATGCATATGCTACCAGAGACTTTCGACGAGATTCTGCAGCTCATGGGTCCGTGGATATCTTAGCAAAATACTATGATGAGAATATCGGTGATTGATGAAAAGCATTTGGCCGTCATGTTAAGATTTTTAGCCACAGATAACAATATTTTATGGTGCAAACTCTTTAGTACTTACCTGAAGTAAGCTAATCCGGCCTGTTGCTGAATGTAGACTATGTACAGATATTTTTTCATCAAGTGAAACAATTCTATTTAAAGAAAGTTTCGATTATTAATTATTTACCGAGAAAGTTGAGAACAGGTGGATAGAGGTGTTGCATTACTTTTGTGGACTGTAGAGTAACACTAAAGTGATTTTATTTTTTTATACAAACTCAATAGTGAAGAAAATTTAATGTTTTTCATGTCGTTTCAATGTGCTGTATGAATCCAAGTTTTTAAAGCAAACTAGTTTCCACACGTTTGGTTAAAACAACCTGATCCACACGTAATAGTTGTAAGCTGGGTATGTCTGTTCCATTTTGCAGAACCAAATTATTTCAGAATTCTTACTTTAATCGCCTACCTAAGCTGTGGAACAATCTTCCGCCTTGTACTCGTTCTTCCAGTTCAGTACAAATTTTTAAGACTGCCCTGTATAAACATTACTTAATTGCACTTTCGAACTCCTTTTGTCCAGATACCTATAATACTTGTAGGACCATCTGTCCCAAATGCTCTGCCTGTAATGATCTCGTTAGTCCACCAACTTGCTGCTATTAATGTCTCTTGTTGTGTACCCTCAATTTATGTTTTAAGCTTTCATAAGTTATTTTTGCTATTTAACGTAAACTAACGTAATGTATTTAGTTTTGTGGTATTAATATTTTTTTGAATGGGCACACTTAATTTGGAGCCGGGCTCTGTTGTGTGTACCTTACCATAATATGGTTAAAGCTTTATAAATAAAAATAAAAATAAATAAATAAACAAATGTATGACGAAAAAGTTGAGAAAATTTTTCCCTGTTGCAAAACAGTAAACAAAGTGACAAACAATTCAGCCAGGGCCAGTGGCATATTGCGACACTTGAGTTCTTTTTATACGTGTGAGCTCATTAGATTGTTTCCAAACAATTGTAGTATGGACTGCATCATAACTCAGTTTGGTAGTTAGTGGTGTATATTTGCTCCCAAACTGAGTGGTGTGCACAAAAGTATTAAACCTAAAAAAAGCGCCTCCCTCACTGAATTTTGGGAAAATTTTGATGATAAACTGCGATACTGTTTTAAGTGGCCCAAAAGAATGAAAAATGTGGCTCAACCATTTTTAGTGAGATTTTTTAGCGTAAATGATTATTTATCCCGAGATTGATAACAGACCTCTTCACATTATGTCAACAAATAAACTGTGCGCACAAGAAAAAATATCCAGTAGGTAGTAATACAAAAGCAATGCGAAATGTGGGAGTACAAAGGTGGGATTCTACTTAAGCAGAAATTTTTACAATGAATTACTAGTAGAACTGCTGAAGCAATGAAAGATATGAAGGATCCTCGTTTCAAACAGAAGGCGTGAGGATTGGCAAGTGTTGGATGTCTACATGTTAGAAAGGAAGATTTCGAGTACTTCGTAAAAATAATAATTCTTATCTGTCATATTTAATTTATTTGCAATTTCTTGAAAGGTAGCCTCTTTCTTTAGCCTATTACTATAATCTTAAGACTGTATATCAAAAATACATGGATTTTCTGACCAGAGAGCGACAAGTTTTTCTTCCTTTTCATCTGACCAACACACTTTGTCCACTTTTGAAAAGTCAGGTGATAAATTCACAAATTTTTATTTATTTATTGCACAAGCGAATTTATTGCACAGGCAATTCGCTGTGAATCTCTGTGAACTGGCGTATTTAATCACTCGTATCTGACATGCTAGATGTCGACGATTTTATATGCCAATCACTGTGATCAGCGAAATTTGCTATCACAGCAGGTGACACACTAAACGAAATTTGCTAATCACTGCGATTGGCGTTTAAAATCGCCTAGTGTGTATCTGGTTTTACTGTTGTTAGTAAATAGTCTGCCTTCTCTTCATCATTCTGCACATAGTTCTTCATTAACCGCTAAAGTATATAGGAAGTAGTGGGTCCATTTTGTGACCTCGCAGAACCCACAATCCCCTACCGCAGAAGCCATGGTTCAGAATTTTATGTATCTGCGCCGCAGAAGAGCAGTCAGTATTGGACGGGAAAACTCGTCTGTAAAAAAATATTTGCAAATATTAATACTTGTTACAAATTTTTGATATTTCTTATAAACACAGAACCAAGATCACATGTATGCAATTGGGCTGAAGGATCGAAAATCAGCCTGATGGATCTTGCTGCTAGTGCGTGCTCACCTAAAACAACCGCATGAAAGTGCTACAATATTCCGTATTGTTGTATTTTTTCAAATGTGCAGGGGTATTTTCAGCGACAACAAATTAAGAAAATTTTGTTGTAGAGAGTGATAAGGTGGAAAGCAGGCAAACTTGGTACAGACAAAAAATCAAGCTGAATTGCTAAAAAAGGTGGATAAAAATGGGATTCTAAGCAACGTATTTTTTTCTGATGAACGTTCTTCAAAAATCCACAATCTGGAATGCATATTTTCCAAAAGAGAAAGTTCAATTTTTAAAGTTTTCAAATCCAATACGTGAAAATATAGCCATCATATCAGTGGAGTTTTCTCCAAAAACACAGAAATTCACATGTGGCTTAACTCTAGTGGTGAGCGGCTTTATGCATCTGAAAGTTATTGCAACTCTTTTAAGCCCTAAGGAGCGCTCTGTCACATGAAAATTCGGAGTCGAGGTATTCATAATAAAGTGAAAATGGTACACAATTAACATGTGCGCGATACTAATCTATTTAACCTGCAATGGAAGAAAAGTCCTTTTCGTACGTGATTGGTTACTTTGGAACAAGCAACCTCTCAAAGTTCGCCAGATGGCCAATCTTAATTACTTTAAACAAAATCTGACGAATATGACATTATTGCGTTCGACGTTAGGGGAACGTAATCCTAATCCCAAGTTGGATGATCTCCCTGTGTTGTACAAGCCAAGAAATTTTGAAATTTTTCGTTCGTGGACTGCCATTTGGACGCCCCTCTTGGTTTTTGCAGGGGCCAGCCTCGTTTTCGAATCTGGCCGACCTTGTGGGCGAATTTTGGTCGGACTCGTTTTCATGGCTGTCTGCGGCTGTTGTACTTGGCTGGAACACATTTTTGTTCAAACAAACAGATGAGACTGAAATACAATTTATAAACAACTTAATTAATATTATATAAATTCAAACATTTGAAACTATTAAAAACCAGAACAAACTTCAGTATCTTTTACTGTGGTCATCCTGTCTTTATATGCTAAACAAGTAGCCATCCACTTGTCTCTATAACTTGAAAAACCATCAACATTTGCAGAGAAATTTGTCCTTGGTAGGAAGACTCTATTTTTTCGATAGCCTATGATTCTGTCTTCTTCCATTAAACCAGATGAGTTGAGTGGAGCTGGATGCGGCAGCTACTGGCTGCAATCTTCTTCTGCTACGGAGCCTTCGTTAGTTGAATCGGCTAGAGATGTCTTTCGTTTGTTGATTGTCTAACAACAAACAAAAAGAGTAGGTAAATTCATTAAGAGGATAAGTAAGCTGTGATGAATCTCATTCGGTACAAGTGCCCCCAAATATATTTTTGCTGGAGGTTTACACAGGTGTGATTTTAAAAGTATATGCATTTCTTTATGAACTTCTAGTAATGTCAAAAACCGCGTACTACCTCTTTATCACTTGGCAACTTAAAGTTCTTAGATGAAATCTTATTTTAATTATGACAAACCCTCCCCCCAAAATGTATCTTGTTGACATTTTGTAGTATGCTGAAACAAATGTAAACAAGAACATTAGGTTAACAATTATGTTAATGTATTTAACACTACATCATTTTTTTATCATCTCAAGTTTAATGTTTTCATCTGTAACAGTCTTTCTTATGTGTATTACACTGTATATAAGTCATGAATGTGACACCTTTCCATACAGCAGATATTGCTCAATAGATTATGAACGATTTTTAAAATAAAGTTTTGTCATATACTATTATGTGGAGTAAAAACAAAACCTTATATTTTCAATTCCAAATGTAAGCAATTAACAAAATTTTGGAAACATGAAGTAGATACCCTGAAACCAGACAATGTATACCATATACTCACTCAAAACTTCAAGCACGTATTCTGGTTTCTAGGGTAACTAAACATACATAGACAAATTTGAGCAAATCTGACAATTAGACATGATGCACATGCAATTTGACCATCATAATAAACAATGATGTATGCATAATAACTCTTTGTGTATCTCTGGACACTACCTAAAGTTCATAACGCTAGCCAATCCTATCAAGTTTTTAATTGAACTCTGAGGTAACTTAACTTCAAAAGCCTTAGAAAAAGAACACATTTTTGTTCAAACAAATAGATCAGACTGAAATACAATTTATAAACAACTTAATTAATATTTATATAAATTCAAACATTTGAAACTATTAACAACCAGTACAAATTAATGTTATTACCTTAGGTTATCCTTCTCTTGTTCTCTCAAGTGGCTTTCATTTGCGACTATCAAAATCACAACTGGCTTTGAACTGATAACCATTTGTGGCATAACCGCATCTGTACATAAAAGTTAATCGTGACAAAAAAAAGTAATTCTACAAATTCAAAGCACAGTTTGACACAGAAAGAAAGAAAACGAAAAAATAATTTTGAAATGAAAGTTATATTTGTATATGTGCACTTGCGAGCTCTGTGTATGTAGTTGTCACATTTATATCATTTCCCACTGTTAATGGTTTGCTTTAATATCAGCTACCCATGTTTGTTGTTAGTTACAAATCCTACACAACTTCTGGCCATGGAATATTATGTTTCTTGGCCCTAAAATGATAAACTAGCATTATTTCGTGAGGTAAACGAAAACATCAAATCAGAATTATACCATTTTAACCTACACTAGAAAATGCTATGTTGACGAAAGTAGGCCCAGTGTAGCCAAACACATCTTTGCAGAGCTTATGGAGTTCAAGTAACTTCCAGTGCAGCAAACCTAATAAAAAATAATTGTTCTGATTTTAGGTGTTAAGAGAAAAGTAAAGATGAAAGCAGGTGTTGCAGTCACATATAATTTGTTTATAGGTATACCAGTAATATATACTATCTAATGCTACAATATATAACATTAAAATTATTAATGGACTGTACAACTTTTTATTTGTAAAACAGCCTTGAATGACTTTGCTAAATGTTTTCAAAATTGACTTGTTACTTGGTTCAGACTGTGAAGCTGAACTTAGGAGTGGGTACAAGTATCTCAGGCACTTTTTTGCGCTGCTACTATAAATATAATTATAGACTTTGCCACCTCTATAAACTAAAGGTACTGTTTATAATACAAGGGATTTTTTGCTTACAGAAAATGTATTCTCTTGATATGTGTACATTAAACAGTGCATGTTATGTAACATAAACCATATTTAAGATCATGGTTTTCTGGATCAAATAATTATCATGTTCGTGCTTAATTATTTTACAAAACATATTTTTAATCAACGTTTGTCTGAGAGGGAGGTGTTCCAGAAGTGTCCAAAAACTTTGACATTCAGCTTAAACACTGCTCTAAACTGAGATAAATTTTTAGTAACTAACAAGCTGTCACGACTTTGGCGTCTAGATAGTACAAACAGAGGGTGATTCCCAAGGTATATATTCCTAGTATGGTTGGTATTATAAGCAACCTGTGACAATGAAATAAAGTTATTTTAGAACTGTACTTGTGTGGTAATTCTTTGTGCTTGCGTTGAAATGTGCAATAATAAGGTACTTAAGTAAAATCCCTCATGTTTCACTTAAGATAGCAACCGAGTCTTACTTATGGCTGAGCAAGGCCATCTGCTGACATGAAGCAAACATGGTAATTGTGTTAGGGCCCCCCCCCCATTCCCGTCTTCATGTTAAGAAAAGAACTTTGTAAATACCAACTATTTGCCATAAATGGTGACTGGGACTTACTTATTGCCCCGCCGTGCCATTTCATATCTTAATTGGACACTTAACACAATACAGTATATATGAACACATTAAATCATCAAGGGTACCTTGTTCCTAAGTGGTGACTGGGACTTACCTAGTGCCACATCGTGCCACATTACCAAGTTATTTTTGTGGTGCCTGTACTTTGACTATAAACTATATTTTCATACTATGGAGCTCGCCATGTTTGCGTCATGCGACCACAATGACCACAACATTAAAAAAGTCAACTAAATGTGCTGGGACCACCCATGTTCATTCCAGAACCCATAAGAACTTCAAATGTAATCTGTTCATCCTTTTCATGGTAAGTAATGGAAAATTGTTTGTCATGGTTTATCACAGCCTCGACTTTCTTGAGCTTTTTAACCTTTTCAGGTCAAGAAACAGTCGACTTCGGGGCCAGGAAGATCTCAAAAGACATTTTTTTATTCTCGTTGGAGATGTGAATGCCATGACAGTCACGTCCCTTGTCTCTGCCACATGGACACGAAAATTTGTCCACTTGACGATGTTCTGTGCAACTCCAAAGAGCTCTCTGGGCAATTTTCACTGAAAAGATCACGCCACTGATGTAAGGTGCCACATCTGAACGTCATATGACGTGAAAACAAAAAGTAAATATGAAAGTAGGTGTTGCAGTCAGATAAAATTTGTTTATATGTATACTAGTAATACCTGGTATATACTATCTTATACTACAATAGATAGCACTATTAAAATTATTAAAGACTCTTATCCAAAATTATTTACTAGCTACTTATTAATGCAACAAATACTTTATGTTTATACACTAGCCCGTTACTCATTTGAAACTATCCCAATTATCTGACCATATAACACTGCATGTGCAGGCTGCCGAACAGCTGGTTCTTGGGACAGTGTAGGCTGCTGAACAGCTAGTTCTTGTGACACTACATGCTGCAGAACAGCAAGTAATTCTATGGACACTGCAAGCTGCTGACCAGCTGATTCTTGGGACACTGCATGCACAGGCTGCTGAACAGATGGTTCTTGAATGATAGGCCTGATATGAACTCATGTCCGTGTTTGATAGAAGTTCACAATCTCCTGGGCAGATAGTTTCACCCATTGCGCAGACTGTGATTGCCATGCACACCAGCTTTGAGAAACTGTATCCTAACGATATAAAAGGAAAACAAAATTATTTAAAAAACGTTCAATCATGCTGTAATAAATTTAATAAGATTGCTATTCTCTTTCTATATTAATTTTGTATTTGTTACAGAGCCTTGATTATGCAGTAGTCAACATAAACCCCCACCCCACCTCCCGTGGAATAGTAGGGCTCAAATGAACTGATGACTTGTAAAAGATGCTAAATGCCCCAAGATAACTAGTCAAAACGCCCACTAGAGCCCAACAGTTTATCAAGTACTATAACAACGTCAAAATCTGCTAAAACTCCACCCCTGGGGCTTGTTCAATAGACAAATCCCCACTTATGCCC
>JAOEJI010831805.1:0-13928 GCA_025448255.1 Umimayanthus chanpuru
CGGTCCCCCACGAATAATCGTACCGAAGCAGTTTGTCTCTAACGATGTGTAAAGTGACAACAGATATCTTTATCTTGGACTTATAAACCTTCTGCTTCTTTTCACAACAACCGAAACCTTTCCTTACTCATTCTGCTCTTAGAGCATGACTACCATGTTTGTATAACAGACCCCAAGAGGTTAAAGACTAATAAACATTGCTTAGCGACCTTTAAGGCCCTTTAATCGCTGTTCCTCAACAAACGAACCCAAACAAGAAGAAGGAATAATAACCTTTTAAAAGTTGCGGTTATAAAGTGCTTTTTTTTTTTACTTTAGTGACGATGCATTCACAGTATCTGACTAGGTCGTTGCAATTGAAGTTTTAAGAAAGGTGGTGGTGATATTGCGGATGCGCGATCGCGTCCTAAGCGAATTAAGTACTTAACCCAGTTATTTAGCTGACTCTCTAGTTTTCAAACCAAGATCTACGTGTTTGTTTTGACAAACACATCCACAGATCCTCGGAAGTGACTGGTCTGTATTTCAGCTTTGTCAACCTTTCAAGTTGATACGCGTGCGGCGACATCCGTTTTCGCTTTAAAACATCTCAACATCGGATTAAGAGTAAACCAATACGCATATAATTTAGTCAAGACCGTTCGGCAAGTCTTCATTTGAAACAAAACGTATTGTCTTTGACAAGTAAATTTTCTGCAAAAAGAAACCAGCAGAGCTGCATCTACATCACAGCATAAGCTCGCAGTTAAGCGATTAATTGCGCGCCAAGATTGACTGATCAACAGAAATGTGTTTTGCATATATATGAATAATGATATTCATACATGTCGTGGCAGGGTTTTTCTTGCACACTTGGGGTAGTTTTCATTACGCAGTTGGAGTTACTTTAACTTCGTTTTTTTCACGGCTGTTTTCAATAACGAATTGACAAACACTAAAAATTTTAAAACCACTTAGCATCTTTTTAACATGTTCGCTGTTTATCAAAAAACATTGCTTTAATCTTTTTAAACCGTAAATTACAGTGTTGTAGCCGCAAAGACGCAAGAAAGAAATCATGGTGAAAGATCAAACCTCGCGGCACACGCAAGAGGAAATCTCTCAAAAAGATAAAGGATGCTGCTTCATATTATACTTTGATTAGAAACATCTATGTGCAATGACTTTCACTCAAGACGGAGGTAAATTCGCGAATGAAAGCGAACGCGTGGATTCGACAGATGGTGTAAGACTATTAGGTCAATGTAAACAAAATGTCTAAAAGTTCGACTACCTTAAGTTACGAGTTGTTTAAACTTTCCACTGAATTCTATGTCCCCAATATTCAGCTAACTTTTATCCAGCACTTCAGTAGGGAACGGGGTCCCACATTTTTGTTCCTCTTCCATAATCAAGCGATGACAATTGCCCGAGTTCAAGTAAATAGAACTGTCCGCAAAAATTCTCAAATAGCATCGTTCTCAAGTGACCGCACCTTTAACCATTCCCCTGACTTCGTCTTAATAATGGCGTTGCAGCTTTTGACCGCTGTATTTTTGTACTCTCAACATAGCAAATAACGGCAAATACTTGCTTTTATTGACTCAGATGTAAGCTATTCGGGGTTTGTTGCCACAACATATTACGAAATCATTATTAAGCAATTATTTTTAATTTTAAATTACCTCAGTCAGTGGCGCTTTTATCTGTAAATTGGATTGCTACCTTTGAAAGCTTATCACCCAACATTATTAAAATTAAATACAAAGGGTGCATCATTTCAGAAAAATGTACGGTTTTTTCAATGGCGGATGAAGTACAATTTTCCTACCGACATTGAACAAGCTCAAATTCGAATCCGGCAGTAATTATGGGCACACGAAAGGTCAAGCTCGGAAGATTGCGGTTTTACGGGTCTCCATGATTTCAGCTTTAATACAAGGTGAAAATAGACATATCAATGGTTCATTTTTCATTTTCGCCCGTAAGATGAGAAATTACTTTATATGATGAGATAGTTTGTTTAATCAAAGTGAAAATGAGCAACTCAGTGGTTCATTTTTCATTTTGTACAAGGCGAGAATAAATTTCAGACCAGACACTTGTTTAATCAAAGCGTTGATAGATCTGTTCAATGAACACTCTCTAAATTTAGACCAACTTTTGAAAATCAATTTGCACGGCGCAAAGAAAAACATTTGTAATAATTAAATTTTCCCCAAGGTCACAGCAACTAGCCACAGATACTACCTATTAATTGTTTATTTATCTACACAAAGTGTTCGGAACATCTTCGAAGCAATACTACTACCGATAAATTACCATATGCCTAATCCTGACGTTTCAGTGAAACGGAAAACTATCGTTTACGGTTGTCGGAACAAAATAGCAAAAACCATTTGCACAAGTATGGTTCAATATTTGAAAAATATACTCAAAAGCCACTATGTCTGAACTATAGTAAAGTTGCTTCATTTTGTTGACAGGTTATCAAACTAAATGAAAGAGCATTGTACTTTTGATCATTCGAACTTGCCAACGAGAACGCCCACGGAGCTCAAACTGAAGATTCTGGTGAAAATTTGTGCTAACAAGCATTTTAACATAGTTTGCCAGAAATAGCAGTAGATTCAGCGGAAAACTTTAACATTTATCGTTGGATTGTATGTTATAGATAATGCGTGTAAGCTCCAAGAAATTCTCATAGCAGTTGAAAATAATAAATGACATTAAAAAAAACTTGTGTACCTTTTCAACAGAAAGATCCGGAGATCGCCATATAATTTCCGTGACTGTTTTACTATAATAAATGTAAAGATAGATTCCTAGTTTATTTATTTGCTCGTTGCTGTATAGTATATTCAATAGATTTTCGGGAGATTTTCTCAAGAGCGTGAACGAAACAACAGTTCTTAGCCCTGACGATTCGTACTGTAGACTACTTCTTTAATGCATACACTCCACTACATTTGTGTGTTAAATCTTGCTCTTTGTAGTTAACGTTGTCAGTCAGACTTTGGAGTCTGTTACACAGCTCTTTCTGATCCACCAGAAGAGCCTCCTAGTATTTTAATCCACTTATCTTAGTCGTGTGTTTACAAGAGGTGTAGTATTAAGGGGGACGCACAAAGCTCTGGTTACAAACATGCATGAATGAAGTTGTAGAATCCTCGCGACAGTCAATTTACAGCACACTCTTAAGTCTTGACAGCGGCGTCTGACTACAAAACGCGCCATGCGTACGCAAAACAACTAGGAAGAAAACACAGAACTCCAAAAGTTCATTCAAAATCAATAGAAGAGTCAAAACTCAACATTTGAAAGTGGATACATCTACAGGAATTCGCTTTATATGCTTTTTGCTGAATCAAGCCGGTCATAAATTACCACAAGACAATTTTTGCTGAAAATAATCTCTTGAAGTCCAATTACCCTATATTAAATTAATTGTCAGCTGTAGTAATCGAGTTATCTAATCTCTAAAGATCGCAGTTGAAAGCGGACACGTGTTGCGGTTTTAATTTTTTGTCATGCACGTCTTCATAGCCTTCTCTGCGCTGTGCGGGATACGGAGAGATTCTAGTTCACGTGCGATCTTATTATAGAAACACTTGCTGTTTTAATTACCTGGCGGGAGAAAGGCCAATGTTGCTACAATCATATGTTTTTTCAAAGAGCATTACATAAGGCAGTTGCTGCGCCTTTTGAGGCAACCCGCTTGGCTTTTTAAAACATGTTAAAAGATATTGCCTTCCGGCCTTGATCAAACAACACTTTGGCCTGAACTCAAATGTATAACGGGCTCTTCCAGACATATTATGTCTGTCGCAGTGTCTTGGGTCCGCATGTTTTCACTTCTTTTGTTTGATCAGATGGTCATGTTAATCGCAACCAGCAAGTTCTTAGATTGTTTTGTAAAGCTGTGGCGTCTTTCTGAGTTTTTAGAGTATTGTTTTGGCGGAAGCAAATGAGATTAGAAAAGGAAACTGTAGCGATTGTCCTTTTGTCAGTCCTGGACTACCCTCTATAGAAAGTGCGGTCCATACCCAATTGCACAAAAGCCACATGCCATATAGAAAGAACCTGCTGATATTTCAACATTCCCTCGCGCTGCAGCGACGTTTAGCGCACCTCTTAGCTATTTTAGGAGAATAACTGTCTATAAATTATATTTCTCTTTGTGCAAACTGAAAGTGACTAAGGTATGAAAGCTGCCGCGAGAGCTGAGAAGTGATGTTAAAATGTTGCTTCTCACAACTCGCATCAGATACTGTATAGAATCAGATTTTATCAAAGCCCAATCTGCATTTAATCTCTGGTGCAGAATTGGTGATATATATACATGTATTGTTTCTTATCTACTTTGGCAGAATCGTTAGTTTATAAACTAGTTATCTCAGTATAATTGAAAAAGAATAAGCACAATAATTTGCATAGTAATTGAGCTCCTTGTTTGCAGGTTTCGTAATAATTGGAATTTTATCAATCTCTTCGAGTACACTTTTTCTCGGGAAAAACGGAATTACTCGATACCTGCAGCTGATTTTTAAAACCAGCTTGTCTGTTTTATTTGCACTTCTGTATTAATTAGATCTGTCATAGCAAAAGGCGACTTTGAAATCATGTTTTTAAAATGTAGTCACCATTGGGCCATTGGAAAGACTTTATTTAAATCACTCGACACGCTTACTTCACAGTTCCGGTTGAAGTGTGTGCGTTTTTTAACCTCTTCTCACTTCAGTAAATTATGAGCTTGTCTCCATATAAATGTGCGTTAAACAAGGGGTCGAATTCCGTGACTCAAACCATACACTGGCGAACGCTACAATCTGTCGACAGATTACAGATTCCGGTAGAACTTATAGGATATCTTTGTTTGTCCTACAGCCGCACCTAAGGCTCAACTCGGTGACAAAAAACCTGCATTCAGTTGCTACTTTTGATAGAACAGATTTCAACTTAGTAATAATAAGTTCAGCAGTTCGATTTAAAATCACTAATTTCTTGTTGTTTATAAATCAACTAGATTAACTCTGAATTTGTTCAAGAGAAAGTTTTTAAGATATAGTTGAGTTCTGCCAAAGTTTGTATGAATAAAGGTTTTAGAATAAACCACAGCAAGTTACCAAATATGGTCATATTTAAGCAATTATTATCCGCACACTAAAGCGAGAACAGGAAAGGGGGATAGAACTGTAATTGTCTCGCCATATCACTAATCGAGGTATCAATTTATTTTGACTTTGGGTGTCAAACTGTGTTTTTGCTGCTTCCATGTGTTGTCAGATTTCTTGAAAATTTATCTTTGGTCTGGGCGGCATTTTAAAAACACTGCTAAACCGCAGTTGGAAATGAACGGCGTGAGGTCAGAGGCCAATTTTTTTTTCTTGTTTTAAGAGTGCAGAATCTTACCCAGAACTTTCCACTTCTAGACTAACTGACCTAGTTGGTAAGAGTTTCGAAAGTTTTACCTGCAAGTTCAGAAGAAAATACCCCTTTGTTTGAACAGGCTCGAAAAGCGAAAACAGAAAATTGAGATAGTCCTCCATGCTTGAGTGGTGAATTATCACTTAGAACAAAGACACTTTGAGCGGAAGTTCAAGAAGCTCTTTCTTATATTTCTAACACGTGTCTTGTGACATTTGATAGACAGCATCCTGTTGGATTAACTCCGCCTCCTTGTCACTCATTTACGGCTCGTTAGACAGACGGCTGCTATAAAAACTAGGCCCAAACAAGCTATGTAACTCACACACACAGAAATCCTTGGGCGCGTGGGTGATCAATACGAGATTCGCAACAAATTTGTTGCACATCCTCGGAGTTCTTCGCACTGCCAGGTTCTTGCGTGTGTTTCAAACAGCCAAATCACAGCAGAAAAATCTCTTACGCTATTCCAGCTTCTTGCTACAAGCTCTCAGCGTAAATCTTAAGTTGTAACAGACGTTTTTCATCCCGCTAAGACTGAAACTGCCACTAGCTATGAGTATGATGGAAGAACAACTTTTCCCGGTGCTGGACTTGCTCAGAGACTCCAATCTTGAGGCTTACTTTGGTAAGTTTTTTAGCTCAGGCATTGGTAATCACTTTTTGGGTTCTGATACAAAGTTCTCTTGAGATTGATTAGGCAGTATGTTTTGACAATACTTTTATTTTATATTTGCTTTTGAATGATCGTTTTCCCGGGTATGTCTATTACGGGTGCTCTTTGTTTACAAGTTTTGCCTAGTTTCATTATAGAACTCCGCAGTGATCAGATCTGCTTGATCGCAGATCCTACTACGGTCTCCGCCCATAATTGGTTTATTGTTATAAATGGGCTTGACTTCCGGTTAATTGGCCACGTGCCGGGACCGCAGAGTTTTTGCCCTCACACCACCTCGTTGCCGCATCGAGTTTATAGCGCTACAATTAAGCCAAACTATAAGATCAGTCTTCGTTAGAACTCTTCCAGCAAAACAGGCGAAAAACATGAAAATCAGAACTAAATGCAATTTATACCCTCTTGAATGTTTTTTTTTAACGCAAATGATTTAAAATTCCCCTGCCATCCGTTCTATTGTAATGGACCCTTTCCGTGAATCCGGCCGCATTATCTCGGAGGCTCTTTGCTCTTTTTTTGTTTCAAAGGAGTGGCTAGCTTGTTTTCCCTTTTGCCACTTCGAATTGCTTCCGTGATTCATTTTTATCAAGAAACTAAGAGATTAATTCGAGAAAATTTTTTGTTGATTTTAAAAGTAGGATTGCGAGCTTGCTTTTTTCGGGCCTTTTCTCACTTATTCGTGTTCGCGAATTGCTTATATGTATGCACAATACTACACTGGCAATAACAGCTCCTTTTTTTTAATCAAACGGTTAGAAGTTCACATTTTCCCATATGTACATCAGTAAATTGGCTGTTCCAATATCTCGTATTAATTTGTAATTTGTTTTTGTCGAGTTTTTTCTCTCTACAAATACAATTGCTTTTATAAATGCACAATACTACACTAACAACAATCGCTTCTTTTATAAATCAAAGTTCAGAAGTTCGCACTTTCCCATATGTATATCAGTAAATTGGCTGTTCAAATATCTCGTATTAAATATTTAAAACCAGAACCGTTGATTTATTTGTCATAGTTTATTGTCATTGTTAAACAAACCCAGTGGTGGCCTACAAGTCTAGTCAGCTCGTCTTGATCCATATCATACCGAAAACTCCGGTTGGTTACAAACCTTTTACAACTGAACTAAAGTATGTCTCAAATTAACTTGCCGATAGACAATTGATTTCATATAGCATACATGTACCTCATTTTTACAGAGGTCCTTTTTTGCATGCTTTATAGATTTCAGTCACCTGAGCAAAGCACTTTTTCTGCTATTGTCCTCTATAAGTGCTCATTTAAGTTGCACGTGCTTCACAACTCAATACGTGGAATCTTCCATTTTGTTCTTTCACAAAACACTTGATACAAATAAAACCTCGCCTCCAACGAAGCTATATCTGACCATATTTCCGTTTTGTAAACGTGAAAACTAAAATATCAATCACGTACCTGAGAAGAGAGAGGTTTTAGGAACCCTTAAACTTTTAACCACAATTGGCTGAGTCATAAGAAAAATATTTCACTCCCACTCGGGCGATATACCTTGAGTTTTTTTTGTTCAGTTTACCACCGGAGAAATTATGAAGAGACGGTGAGTCGTTGTATCAATATAACGACTTTCGAAACAGAACTCAAACATGCCACTCTGAAAGGGATTTTCCCAGACCCTCTTGTACGGAACTTTTTGACCAAATCGGTGCTCAGACAAAGGGTTATATGGACAAAACGACATCTTAAATGGAAAATTATCATGGTGTTCAAACAGAGAATTTGAAGATTTTTTTCATCACGATTCCGCATCACTCATTAATTGCTAGAGTCGGTCACTATCAGTTATCATATTGATTTTCTTTTGTCGGACATTTTTTGATATTGCAACATGTTTACGCCCGACCCTTGAGATCTCAAAGTTATTTCTATATATGTATAGCTTCTAAAGAATAAGTTCTCTTGCACAAACTGTGAACGAATTAATTGAACATGGAGAAAACGAATTTGAAAGAGTGGAACAAATCGTTTTGAGATCAAAATACCGCGTTGTATAGTTTTGAAAGTATTCCTATATAAGCGGAATTTCAAGGAAAATTGATTGATAAAAATAGGTCGGTGCATTATATTTCGACAGTATATTTTTCTGGACTCTCCAAGCGTGAAATACACGAAGTCACAAACTCAGCGATTCTAATGCTATTTATATGCCCTACAACTGCCAACTAGTGATTCAAAGATCTGGCGAGAAAAAAATCCATTTTCATTGCTTGTTGCTTTGGTTCAGATACACTCTGTCCGTTCTTGATTTTTTGACCGTGAACAGTAACCAAAGGATTCAAAAAGGTAAATTCACATCTCGCATGAATGACTCAGATCTAATCTATGCTTTGCTCAAAGCATAATAGGAACTACTCAGAAAAAAACGGATGTTTGCGAGGTGTAAACAAAACCTTGAAGGATGAAATTATGAGAATTCCGAGTTCTTATCGAAAAATGTCGCTTTTTCTCAGAAGCTTTCGCTTTCTAGAGAGGAACTTTGTTCGCAAAAGTGAAAATAGGTGAAGAAGCCGTTTTGCACGAGTGCACCATCCTTTTTCGTAATTTACGACTTGTTTCCGAGTTCCCCAGTTCCGCCATACTAAAGTAAAAATTGTTTAATCTTGTCGCTAAATATCCAAACGTAATTTTGTCTTCGGTCGGAAGTTGTTTCCAGTTGTGAGCAATTCTTTCCCTTGTATCTAATGCACAACACAATTCTTATTAATATTAAAGAACGTAGCATAAGGTATAGCCTGCAGCTCTTTCAGCTTTATAAAACAAATTATGCTTTAGCAAGAAAGACCTATTTTCAGAAGTTTCTTCTTGATGATTTTTTGATGCTGCGCAAGGGCAGTTGCCACATCAAAGTTGCTATGCGCTCGTTTCCTACGCCGAGCTGTAAGAAAAGTATGATAATGGTGGCATAACAAAACCGTCTCGAGTGACGGACTTCCCCCACCCAGAGTTGGGCTTTTAAAAAGATGTTTGTAATTCCAACATCTATACCGAACACGCTAATTTTTCCATACAGTTGTTATCGATTTCCGCGGTCCGTTTTTGTCTTGTGTTCGTTGAACAATTGATCAAGCTTCGAGCTCATAATATAAAGATTTCTTGTTGCACTTTTCGCAGTATCCCCTAATTTGTGTAAAGGTCGGCAGATGTCGTTAAGAGATTCAGAAAATAGAAAAAGTGCTAAACCCTATTTTCCGTTTCCAATTTTTTTAAAATTCTTGCTTCATCATGTTCATTAAGATGTTATTATTAATCAAGTATGAGTTGGCTAGAGATTCTGATCACGTTTTCGAACTTTTCAGTTTTCATCAGTTCGACCGTTCTTTTAAAGTCCTTTTCTTCTATTGTTTAAACTGGTCACCCAGTGTTGGTATTTATTAAGTGGCATGTTCAGCTACAATTTTCCATGACTGATAGGCCAGTTGATCTCTTAGTTTTGTAAATATTGTTGTTAGGATTTACTGAAACAGAAATTCAGACGCGTTTCAACGTTTCAGTTACGTAGAGGAAGGTTTACGAAACGAGCGTTTAATTGAAAGCACACGTTCCTAAACTGAAGCGTGCAAAAACAATAGTATGCGCCTTTGTATAGGTGCAGTTTCACTTGGCAATCGTGCAGTTTTACTCTTCTAATTCAATTTCAATATTCCGAACTAATAATTTAATTTGATAGTCTTAGCTTGATCCATGTCAAGGTGGTGGGAAAAGGCTCCAACCCTCCGTGCGCGTTGAATTTTAGCGCTGATCGTGTGACTAAGACGCTATTTGGATTCTTGACGCAAAGAATTCATTCAACTTCTTCGTAGTTCAAATCAAATTGTTTCTTCGAGTATTTTCTACAGCAAGTCGCATCCGGTTCTCCATGCATTTCACTGGGGGGAATGCAAACTACTGCAGCACTACTTGGTCGGGTAACTAAATTCTGTAGCTACTATTGAGATGATGAAAAACGGTGAATTCTTTAGTTCGGACAAAGTCGCAAGAAATAGCTTAAGAGTTAAGTAATCTAAAACTGACTTTTCAATTTCAACATCCGCCGCCACGTTTTAAAAGGTTGATGATCTCAACCCGAGGCCAATACTTAAGTCCTTCTGCATGGCTTAACGCACAACAACTAAAAGAATACCAACACTTAACAGTTTTTGTTGAAGTGCATTTTTGAGAAAGTCGTCATGCTTTCAATTTTCGAAGAAAGTTCACAAAAACTAGTTCAAGCAGTAACAGATACTGCTTTCAGATTTTGCTCTGACGCTATCGTGCCCTGCTGTCACTCGCAAACGCACACGAGCCGTTCTCAAATATTTCGCAAGTTCTTCGCATCTCTATTTGAAAAATGCGAAAACTTTCCGCAACTACTTTTCAGAACTAAGAAACAGCAAAAAACAATAAACAAGGATATCTTTTTTGAACCGACAATTGTTTTGTTTCCCCGCCATAAAATATGATAATACTACAAGTACTTCCTGCCAAACTAAAACAACTTCAAACACGCAATTGACTCAAAGTCAACCGACAGTGGGCAGTTTTCAAAGTATTCTTGGAGTTGTGAAAAATTTCATACATAATTAATTTATTATTCAATTTTAGCCTTTCAGTGATTTGTTCCAAGGTATTTTGCGTCTCACATTAAAACACGTTTTTGAAATCCAGATTTTTCGAAAAACTGCACATTTCGCTTTAAGCAGGTTTTGGGCGTTTTGAACAAGCTTTCCTACTCATCTGCATTATTGTACTAAGTTAGTTATAATAAATGGTATCCAGAATATAGTATAGTTTATACTTCTTATCAATTCTGGCCTGAAAAAGTTGTGTTTATATTGCTTTTAGATTCCTTGTCGTATCGTGCCACGGCCGGAGACAAGCGAAACGATCCTCTCTACTTCGACGAGTCTGCATTAGCTGGATACCGAGGTAAGAACTGGGGTTTATCATTAATATTTGGTAAGGCTTTTGAAACTCAGCTAGAGCTAGACGATTTCAACTTATTTTTCAAGCAACATTGACAATGGAGATAGTACAAGTCTAGGCTAAAGACGACTTCGTGAGGCCTAGAACGCCCACGCTTTTGAACCAGTTGTCAAAAAGTCCTCATTTTATAAACTGACCATACATTTTGCTCGTCTCGAAAAAGACATGTACCCGAGGGTAATCATTTCTGGAACTTCAAAGCTTACGAACTTTACAAAGATTGTAAAACGATCATATTGGGTAACGTTGCAACAGGGCATAAAAAGGTTTCAACCCTGCAATGAACTCTTGCTTAGAAAGGTTTGCAGGACGATTTCTCAGTTATGGGTGTGGTGAATCCGTGTGAAGACATCGATAGCCCAAATCCACAACAAGAAACGCATTTTTTTTATTTTCTAAGAACATCTCAAAGCAGATTTTGCCATCCAGTATGTCGGTGAAGATGGTGCACCTGATTTCTAAATTTTACGATTTGTTACGACTTCCTAGAAGGAAAAAGCGAGCATGCCGCTTCTAAGTCAAAGATATAGGATTCCCTTTAATTGAGGCTGTCTGATGAGCAAACAGCGACCGCGGTTTCTATACCATCAAGTGTTAGTTTTGAAGTGATTGTGTAGGATATAGAAAATACACAGGAAGATATTCCCGTTTCCTGACATGATACGTGTTTTGAACAGAAATCCGAAAAGAAAATGCTTTATTTTTATTGTTTAGTAGCTATCGAATAAGGGGAAATCCGAAAGTGCGTGGTAGTTTGCACTGATTCCAGAACACGAAAACCTCCAGGAAAAACACGTACAAGCCAAGAAAAACAAAGTTTTATGCATATTAAGTCAGCGACAAGATGAAATCTATTTCTCGTTGGTAATTACAGACTTAAATGCAGTTTTATTAAAGCACAAAGTGCTGTTAAAATTTTAATGTTAAGAAGAAAAGTTAGATTAGTTTAATAAACACCTATATATATATAAACAAACTAATATCAGTTTATAATATTGACTTGTAAAGATATCGGTCTTCTAATCCATCCTTCTCGTTTGATTGATTAGCCTAAAATATAAAGAAACTCCTCTCCTGCTATTTGGGAAGTCCTGAGATATTCGCTGAACATATCCTTCGTGGTCAAATTGCACTATCAGTCCTAAGTTTGATCACGAAACGGAAAACAACCGATTTTGCTAACAAAAGTTCACGCGCTTTTTTCTAGAGTTCCCGCTTTATACCAAGTCCTCTTTTTACAAGCTATTTTGGACAGATTGCGGTAATGGTTTTTACTAATTGATATTCTATGCTATAAGTTAATCTTTATTTTTAATAAAGTTTGTGCGGCATAAATCCACATTTGACCGCATCCTTTCGAACTGAAAGCAAATATCAATGTGAGGGAGATTTCCACCAACCCCTTTCGAAGTGTTCGAATTGCGTCGCACGATCGCAAATTTTTGTTCTCTCTGCAACATTTTTCGAATTGTGTAGACAAACATTGCTCTGAGCTCCGTTCTCTTTGGCACTTATCTTAGTAAAGATGCATAATATTTGATTTCGAGAAACCTCTCATGCACAGTTAAATAAAGTAAAGATTTCTTTCCTGGATAAACGAAACTGGCATGTGTTTGCTCGTTTTGTGGGTAATATATTGGTTTGTGAAATTTCAAAAAGACCATAACTTGAACCACGTTTTCGTTTCATCTGAATTAGTTATATACATCATATGTTTGAAACCTTATTTGTCCGTTCCTATTGATATACAAAGAAAGTTTATAGATTTCATGCAGCTGATTTGAAAATGAAACTTAAAGATCGGCGCAAAACAAAGATTATTGGATTTCTTGTTGAGTTGTTCAATTTCTCTTCATCAGTTGTATGTGGAAACGCTAAAAAATACCGAAAAAAGCTTCTTTTCAGTCAAAAATAACACGAAAAGAAGAACTACCACAGTTGAACCAAAAGAATTGTACATTTTTTTATTTTTTATGGTACTACACAGCGACAAGTCGAGTTATTTTGTAACGCAAAGCTCTGTCAGTGTTGGCGAAGTAGGTTTTTGATCATCGGGCGCTGTGTAGCCGTAACAAATCTCAGCTTAAATGGACAAATTGAAACTTTATCTCATGACTTGACGTACATTTAGTCCACAATGGGACTTACAAAACATTTTAGCCGCTTACACACGCGCGATTCAGCAACAGGCTTCCGGCCTTCGATACGGTTAAATTCCTATACCCTTCTTGTTAAAGGGATTTAAAAACACTGCGGGTAACTTCTCTGATATGTTTTTAAACGGTCACTTGCTGAGTCATATACACATTCGTTACTTTGTGTTAAAATATCATTCCTTCACTGGAATCTGTAGTAAAAATATAGCGGTGAATGAATGACTATAGTTCACTTTAATAGCTTCAAACTCGCTTTGGGCATCTACAATCATAAAGTGTGTTGCTTTCGAAGTTCTAACCATCACTCTGTGTTAAAATATCATACACTGGAATCTATGGACTATACAAGTAATTGTACAGCGAACTAATAACAGTTTATTTTAGTAGCTTCAAACTCGCTTTGGGCATCGAGAATCATAAAGTCTGTGCGGTGGTTTCGGAGTTTAACCCTAGCCGTCAAGATTTCATTTAAACGCGCGACTCATCAGTAAGGGAAGCTTTTTAAGAATGAACCTATCATTACATGAAGAATATAAGTTTGTTGAGCTGATGTGTTTGGGGATTTAGCAATAGCCTAAGAAAACTCTGTCTCGAGTTTGGACCGCCCTAATGCTGGACAATTAGGCCATTAAGCTAAAGATCAAAAACAAAAATCAGACTCCATATTTTCAAATGATTGATGAAATAT
>JAOEJI010832916.1:0-13922 GCA_025448255.1 Umimayanthus chanpuru
GGGGGGGAGGGAACGTGCTTTTTGAAACTCAAACCAAATCGTGTGCATTTTCCTTCCCAATTTCAGACTTACGCTAAAATCGTTACCCATTTTCGGACCAGCCCCTTAAATGTGAACTGAATGTGTCCATCGTCCACATAATTTTCTCAATTAACGAAACGCTCTGCTCGACCACCATACATTTCGGCGCTGCACTCATCTATAATAGTTATTTGAGGTTCCTCATACGCAAACACTGACCGCAGGGAAGCAACACGATGAATAGATTATGGCTGAGTCAGTCAGATGAGAGCAGCTCTTAAAATACTTTATACGCAGTGCCAACTACCCCTGGGGTCAATTCAGTGATATTCAAAACAAGTGCAAATTGACTGTAACAGCGCTCCTGAGCTCAGAAACATTGAAAACACTTAAAAACCCAATATGCGGTATCGGAGTGTCAAACTCGTCCAGATACGAGAGGAAGATGAAGAGGATGAGGAGATACACAGTAATCACGAGACTTGTGGAAGTACCTTAAAACGACTAAGGCTTAAATACATCGTTTTTGTGAATTGAAAAACAGAAACGCAAGGCTGCAAAAAGCTGAGAAGCAGCTAAAGATGGGGTAGAACTGGAGCTAACTGGGATATCTCACTCAAAAGTTAGTGATCATGAGACTTGTGGAAGCATAAGTGTTACTTTAAAATGACTCCGGGTTAAACACATCGCTTTTTTGAATTGAAAAACAGAAAGGCAAGCCGTGAGGTTGCATAAAGTTGAGAAGCAACTGACATAGAAATGGAGCTAACTGGAACATGTTATTCAAAGTGTTTAGGTCAGAATAGCACCAGTCATACTTTGTCAGTTTTATTTTCAATGGAAACAGAAAAACTCCCGGGGAGACGCAGCCGTCCAACAAACCTAGTTCAACAGGTGACGGGCGCCAAAATTGTTAAGAAGGTTCTTTTCAATGTTTGCTCTTAGATTTTGCGTAGTGCTCCTCAACTCCCTCAGTTGTTAATTGCTAAGTAACGAATACATGAGTTCAAAACTGTATAAACTGTACTAAATTAACCCTCCAAACCAATATAGATTTACGCTTTACTTGAAGGTTCCGAGTAAATTGTGAACGCAATCTATTTATCGCGCTACGAATTGGTTGCAAATCCCAATCCCACTTCTCTTCTCAAGATACAGCTTTGAGGTAGTCTTTAAATGTCTCATAAGTAAATAGGCGGGGACTTTCGTCTTTCTTTACAAAACTCTATGAGTTGTACTGAACTAACCCGCAGTTCCAAATCAAAACAGTTGCACGCTTAACTTGGGGGTTCCAAGTAAATTTTCAACACAATCCCTTTGTTGCGCCCCTAATTGGTTGCAAATCCGAAACCCAATTCTTCTTTCCAGATTCTGCTTTGAGATAGTCCTTTGAATTTCTCATTAGCATAGACAGAGACCTTTGTTTTTCTTTAGACCAGACTTTATGATCTGTACTGTAATCAACTCAGTTCGAGGCTTGAATTATTCGTACAGTTTTTCAACGCAATCTTTTCGTCGCGCTCTTAATTGGTTGCAAATCCATTTTTTTTCTCCACATACCGGATGCTTCGAGATCAGTGGTCCTTTAAATTTCACATTGACATTAAGACAAGGGCTTTTGTCTTTCCTTAGACAATCTTTCAGATGCACATATACA
Organism: Umimayanthus chanpuru; assembly: GCA_025448255.1. NCBI lineage: Eukaryota > Metazoa > Cnidaria > Anthozoa > Zoantharia > Parazoanthidae > Umimayanthus > Umimayanthus chanpuru. Next base: position 1,679 of record JAOEJI010832916.1, read on the forward strand.
TATATCCTTTATTGTTCCTCGTAGGGCTTTTAAACAACAGTTTACATCAAAAATTGCACCACAGTTTCGCCACGGTTAACGATTGAGCTGTTACACAGCCAGCTAAGATTGGGCCAAAAAGAAGAGTCTTGATTTACATGCGGGAGTCAAACACAACCCGGCAAAACAACAGAGGACTTTTAGATCGACTGAATTTGCTGCAACCTGGATTTTCAACGGCTCAAATGTTTTAAAACTTTCTGAAACGATTTCTTTTTCAGTTGCGCGTCAATCACTAAACACTGGTCAGTGCGCTCTTGTTTGAAACATCTGAAACCCCAAATATTGCTAATTTTGCTATCATTTCGCGAACATGTCCTTTACCCCGCAGCCCGTGTGAAGATAAAAACATGAATCTCGTATTTTAATACCTTAAATTTAGTAAGACTGGCCAATATAGTTAAAAGCGTAATGGCTCCCACGAACCCTAACATTGCACCAGCTGTATTCAACTGAAGACGTTTTCTAGCCTTTTCTAAGTATCTTTTTGTGACCTTTAGATGCCATTCGAAAAACACAAAGGTAATTTGGTGCCAAACAGTCGACATTTAAAAGATATAGTTTACCAGCAGGGAGCAGCCGTAGACATTGCGTCAGTAAAGAAAAGACAAAGGCGAGTGGTCTTTATCAGTTCTAAAAGTTTCCTGACTACGAATATGACGTGCTTCGGCCGAGCCCTGCTGCTAGATTACCCGTTTGTACAAACAGCACTCTTTGTACATGTGTTGACTGCTCGCAGCGAGGATTGTTCTGGCCTGGCTGCCAATGGAACGGAATTTTCAATGATTCTTTGACGCCCTAGCAACAGATGTACAGACAACTTGTTGTTGGTTTTATTAACGTCAGGACAAATACTAAGCTGTTCGAAATGTTTTTGGCTTAGATCGTGCGTGTTAATTTTTCCGTGGATAATTCCTATGCCCGCAGGTGCCCATAGTCAGTTATGGAGTGCCAGAACAATGCACAGTCATTGTCTTACGAGCGGCAGAACTTACACAACAGCTAGAAATGCTGAAATAAAGAAATCATCTTTCAGTCTGTGTCTGTTAGCGTTTTCATGTTATGAACCTCTTGCCGGCACTCTGGCTGTGAATCAGATGCTTCCAAATAGTGCAGAGAATATGAAAGAATACTGAATAGAGGTTTTCTGGATTCACTTTGCAAATTCCAACTCGATTTCATTGTAACGAAAGCACTACCTCAGTAATAAAGCGGATTTCTGTCATATTATCATCCAAAAAAGCGTAATAGTGACCTATGTTACAGTTCTTGTGGAAGGGATCTTTTAAGAAGCAATTGCAGCCACCACAAAACCCGCTTATGATATGCCAATAGAATGGCCGTCGTGTTCTAAGTTTTGGTCAACTGATTCATGATGTGAAGTTTTTCAGTAAAAGAACTATTTTAAAAATAAGTAAAATCAAACACTTCTATACACTCATACATACATATAGGGACTTTATTATTTCAAACTGAAATTAAGAAGAGCTTTAAAAAGCTAACGGCCGAGAAGAAATTACCAACTAAAACTATTCCAAAACTGCAACTACAACTTATACTGAATAACAATACAAAACACTAAGAAAGATAGTAGAAAATTAGTTCTTTGTTACACGCTGAAATCTCATAACATTAAGCTACGGATTCTCGTTTTAAATTCGATAAATTGGTTACAGGTTTGTAAATTGTCTGAAAGAGAATTATATTCTCAAGATCAGCTAGAGATGCAAAAATAGATTGTGTTATGAAGATTGACGAAGGAAGTCAGCCGTTTTGACGCCATACACTTCTGCTCTTCACAGATTTCATCAAAGCAAGGGGTCTGAGATTTGACGGGTTTGTAGACTGGTTTAAAAATAAGGGTCATTAGTTTTGTTCAAAATATTTTTAGCAGGTTGTGTTCAGAACAAGCTGAGAGAATGGTTCATTACTTGTCGAGTAGCCCAGCTGGAGTCGTATGACAAAAGCTTTTTACTCCAAGTTTTCTTGAGATTGTTTACATTTGCTGTTGAACTGACGACTTTATAAATGAACACAGCTTGAGTCCAAACGTTTATGTTCCGTTATGAAAGCTTTCTTTATCTCCAGTTCTAAAAAACATACCTTGTTTACCCTATTAAAATGAATGCAGAATGAATGGTTGTGTTTTGGTGGGTTTTTGTGGGTTCTTGGACATTCGGTTCTAACCTTCAAAGTACAAGATAAATGGTCATATTCAGTTATGGATAGGTTTCAAAATTGTTAAGAAACCAGTCACACGAAACACTCCTACAACATGAATTGCCATGTTACCTTCATGAACTGGTTTAAAACTTACGCTACTCAGGAAACGAGTAACACCAAAAAAGCTCCGGCATATTGAGTCTTTTTAGTCAACACAATGAGTTGAAGTAAACTGCACGGCTCAACAGCTATAAAGGAGTTTGTTATCGGATCAGACATGTTTGTTCATTCAAAGATCATACTCCAAAAGAGGGGAAAATGCTTTCTACATAGTCAGTTTCCACTGAGTTTTAGCGTGACTAAGAATGTTTAGAGCTATTTCAAAACTCAATAAGCACCTGCACCGGAAGTTTTCGTCCCCCATGTCCCAAGTATCAAAAGAGAGACAGCGGGTCGCCCGCGCATGGCCAGCGGGTGTGGTAGTATTGCTTGTATACTCACGCTGTGCCAGTCGAAAACCAGTAATTTTGGGAAAGCATTTAACGGTTATGAAGTTTAATGGAAATATTACTTAGACATTAAGAAAATTAAAAATAAAATACTCGTCTTCTTACAGAAACTGAAGTAGTTTTAGCACTCAATACCTTCTTTCTAAGATACTAAACACTTTGGGGAAAAACATGATTTGGAGACCCAAGCTTCATCGCGTGGAAATCAAATATGAGTGAAGGAAATTACGCCTGTTTACCGGTTCAAGATTTGATGAGAGGAGTAATGGACTTGTCACTGGCCTGAAAAGTGCCAACATTTAAAAAATTGGCAACGCTGAAGTATGGTTTTTGTTTTTTGAGAGATTACCTTGGGTGTATTGAGTTCTGCACTGACATCAAAGATACATTCTTGTTCTCGACGTCTTCGTTATAGCTAAGCTTTGTTGAGGCAGTGTTAATTGAATAGATGATAAAGCGATTTTTTGGCTGCGAACGGTCAGAAAATGTTTTGCATAAGATAAACTAGAGAGTGTTAACGCTGGATACAGTTAGAGACTTGGTCTAAACAGACAAAACAAGCCCAAGCAACCATACAAAGGATTTTGAATCACTCCCGCCACAGTACGAGCAACTTGAACCAAATCAAACTGCTCTGAAAACGGTGATATCACTACAAATAAAAAGTCGCACGTTGGATTATGTTTCGACACTTTGATATTTTCATTGTTCTACTAACGGCACTGATCTATCAGCTTTTACACAACTAATAAAGTCAGAAATTTCTACCCCATGAAGACGAAAGTACTCGCCCGAAGTCCTGAAAAGTCAATTAACGACATTTAGCACTCACTCGAACATTAACAAAGAGAAGGGCGAGGCTTAAATACCGGCTGAAAGAGTTCCAAATTCCTTTGCGCTTTGCCTTCCGTGACAATCCATAATGCCATCTTTTGATTTCAGACAGTGTCAGTATGGACAGAAACGAACCTACCCACAAGAAGTTCAAGCGAACCGCTAGCGCGTGCAAAATCACTATACTCTAGCAGCCCCGAAAAGGGGGATTATTGCTAGTTACAGACAGTTCCATCAAGCTCGAAATTTTACTTTTTGCAAGAGAAAATTTGCTTTCTAACATTTAAACAGGGTTAATTGTACTGGTACTGATATTAGAAAGAGATAACAAACGAGATCGAGGTTTTCTAAATTCCGATACTCTAGTGGAATTGCGAAAGTATCCGCGGAACTGTTGGAAAGTGTATAACGTTAACAAAATTCCCGAAGTTTTTAGACTGCTACCTTGTATAGATCTAGAGGCAAACTTTTAACCGATTGCAAAAGTCAATACTATCGAACTAATTGTTAAATTGAAGAACACTGTGTGCCAGACTGCAAACTTTTTCTACCAGGCAGGTGAGAATTGGGTAACGCAATAATGTATTGTCTTATCCTTTATACTGGCTAGATCAGTATCAAAGTAAAAAGTGGTATTTTGCTAATTTTAAAGAGCTGTTTCCAAAAGTGTTGACAATTTTTCAACTCCACTCGTGTATCAGAACTAAGCAAATGATCGACCTCGCCATTATATTAGTAATTAAGGACACTCACAGTATTAAACAGGAGTATATCACGCTTGAATAACCGACGGTCAGCGAACATGAAAACTGCCGGGGCGGTTCACGTGTGCTCAGTGCCTCAGCAATGCTCTCTTCTCCAGTGAATACTATTAGTATAGCTTTTGTTAATATCGATTTTACCATATCTTGAAAACAAGTTTCAATCATTTGTTAAGGTGCTTTTCATAAAAGCACGCGTTTTGTTCAATATCGCCAAGGGAAGGGAAATCGTTTAAAGCTCAATATCAAAAAGACCCGTTCAGCTACTTACCGCCTTTTTTAGTTCAATAACACTCATGTGTTCGCTAAGCGTGCGGCCGGGAGAGTCTCCAGTAGAAAACATTTCCAACAAAACCTGAAAACAAACATCTACAGAAAAAGTCGAGCATCACATGCAACAATGTAAACTGAAACTTGCTGAATCCACTGGTGTAGTATTTGAACTGTTGGCCACGTTAGTGGTGAAAATTTATTTGCTCAATGTCGTAGCATTGCGCAACAGAGAGATATGAACTGGATGTTTCGCTCTTGAGTCATCGTTTGACTACAAACCGCGAAGATTGCTAATTGAAAGAAGAGCTCAATACAAACTTCAAAATGTCTTCCCAGAGATGCTGGAAAGAAAATAACGTTTTGCACAGCTAACAAAGAAAGCATGTAGAATGGCTTTGTTTTCCCCAGAGGACCTGCCACCCACAGTAAGTTCTGGATAAAAGCGAAACTCTCAGGAAGTTTTAATTAAGCAAAAGTGACATTAAGATTACCCCGTTCCAGTTCAACATGTTTTAACTCTTTCTTGCTAAATCCAATTTTGTAAAACCCAAGAATATCCTAAATTTGACCTAGCTGTCCAAATACTACACTGTGACCATTCATTTTGATTGTCTTGTAGAGTAGATGTGTTAAGTGTTGATGATTTCTCAAAAATTAAAAGTTTAAAATGTTCAGAATTATTTTAAAATTTTACTTCGATGTTTGCAAACATAGCTGTAATTTGACTTTGGGACAGATGTAAAACTGTCATGTACTAAAAATCCGATCTGATCTTCAATTACGTTATACGTTTTAGACAGCACTTGTTTTGACAGAGCTAGTTCTTTGAAAACATTCCTCTGAAAGATCTTCCGAGCCACTCCCTCCCGGCCTCTGTACCCAAAACCCCGCCCCAATCCCCTCCCCCGGCTCCTCTGTAGCATGTGTTCAACTCAAAGGAACTCATAATGAATCGGAGAAGCTTTCTCGTCTTTATTAGTGCCGTGATATGTTCTTCGTAGCACAATTCGGAAGCGTGTGCAGTGCTCAGACAATTCAACGGGGTCTCGTTTGTAGTACCAGCACTCCCCGCATGTGGCTGTACGACAAAAAGCTTTGCAGATATAATTAGCACAGCTGCCGTTTAATGCGTTTCCTGATGAGGCAAGATTCCCGTCTGCCTTCGCACAAAACCCTCCTATTCTAAGGTCAAAAGGCATTTAAGATTTGTGAACCATAAAATTAAGGCTTCTAAGTGACACGACAACAAAAACAACAACAATACTCCGTTAGGGACTCAGATTTTTTTCTTCGAAAAAAAGAAGTTTGTGACAACAAGAATAATTGTTTCACAAAAATACTCTGTATTCAGTTGATTTGCTTGCAACAAGTTTTACTAACTCTTTGATAGCAAAGCAATTCGAGCCCGAGTTGGTGATTGATAGAAGGAAAGAAGAAAAGCTGGAAAGAGAAGCGAAGTTGCACCAACAAATAATATATATGGTGGTAGAACGGTCGAAAATGAAATGTAGTTTGAGTATTTTTCTGTGTGTTTATGTATCAACCAAAGATGGAGGTGTTCATTTAGGCGTGTTTAAGTCAGTCTAATACTATGGGTGTATATAAACGTTATTTGCGTTCTACAAAAATGCGAGAGAAACTTTACGACAGCTAACTTTTAAAGGATTCCCACTTTTAAGGGAAAGGGCAGGGGGTCGAGATGCTACCAATCTAACGCACTCCCACAGGAAATCTCCAAAATATTTTTACTAAACACTAGCCCAATACAAAAGAGAATCCACTTTGAAAAATGGATTTCTATAGTAAAAGCTTTGTTGCATGCACTCAACTAACTTGGCCGAACATGGATCGAGAATGGCGTTATAATTTTAACTACATCGCGTTTCTTTCAATAACGGCCGCCGGAAGCATGTCCTGCTCTCTTCAACAGTTTTACTATAACCAAGCATGATGTAGTGTTGTAGTTTAAAACATTTCATTGACATCCGAATATCATTCGATTTATTGGAAGTGCACGGAAAAGACTAGCGTTTTAACTTAAATTTCTTCATGCTTCTTTCAAGAATGGAAGTATTGCTTGCTCCTTTTAACAGTTATACTATAACCGAGCATTGAACAACTATAGACATCACTTAATCTTTCACTAACATCAATCATCATCCAATTTATTGCCTGGAAGTGCAAAGGAAAAGACTGGCGTTATAAGTAAAATGACATCATGTTTCTTTCAAGAACGGAAGAATTTGTCCTGCTCTTCTAAACAGTTTTGCTATAACCGAGCATTGAACAGCTAATATACGTTGCTTAATCGTTCATTAACATCAATCATCATTCAATTTGTTGCCTGTAAGTGCAAAGGAAGAGACTGGCGTGATAACTCAAATGACATCATGATTCTTTCAAGAGCGGAAGCATTCATACTGCTCTCCTAAACAGTTTTGCTGTAACCGAGCATTGAAGAACCAATACCTATAGGATTTTTAAATCTTTCGTTATAAACATCAATCATCATTCTATTTGTTCAAAGCGAAAAGAAAAAGACTGGCGTTATACCTTAAACGACATCATGTCTCTTTCAAGAACCAAAGTATTGTCCTGCCGGCTCTTTGACAATTTTGCTCTAACCAAGCAATGAACAGCTAATACGCAGCTTAATTTTTCATTTACATCAAGCCTCATTCGTTTTATTCAAAGAGCAAAGGAAAAAACTGGCGTTTTAACTTAAATGACATCATATTTCTTTCAAGAACGGAAGCACGTTCTGTTTTCTTCAACAGTTTAACTATAACCAAGCATCGACCCGCTAATATGTTTTTCAATCTTTCATTAACATCAATTATCATTCGATTTAAAAATTACTGGAAGTGCAAAGGAAAAAATTCCATTATAAATTTAAAAACTACATTGTGTTTCTTTCAAGAACAGAAGCATGTCCTGCTTTCTTCAACAGTTTAACTATAACCAAGCATTGATCCGCTAATATAATATGTGGTTGAATCCTTCATTAATTAACACCGATTATCAGTTGATTTATTGGAAGTGCAAAGGAAAAGACTAGCGTTTTAACTTAAACAACATCAGTTTTCTTTGAAGAACGGAAGTAATAACCAGTTTTGCCAATATCACCAAGCATCGAACAGTTAATACGTAAGTTTAATCGTTCATTAACATCGATCATCATTCGATTTACTATATAGAAATGAAAAGGAAAAACTTGCGTTATAATTAAAACCACATCGTGTTTCTTTCAAGAACGGAAGTATTTCCTACTTTCTTCAACAGTTTAACTATAGTATAACCAAGCACTGGCCCTCTAACATGTAGTTTAACTTTTCTTAACATTGATTATCATTTGATTTATTGGAAGTGCAAAGGAAAAGACTGGCGTTTTAACTTAAACGGCATCATGTTTCTTTCAAGAGCGGAAGAATTTCCTACTTTCTTCAACAGTTTAACTATAGTATAACCAGGCATTGGCCCTCTAACATGTAGTTTAACTTTTCTTTACATTGATTATCATTCGCTTTAATGGAAGTGCAAAGCAAAAGACTGGCGTTTTAACTTAAACGGTATCATGTTTCTTTCAAGAACGAAAGAATTTGTCATTGGGGAGGGGCTGGTGGTGAAAATGGTGGTGAGGATGTTACATAAGTTGGAACGAATACGTCTTAATTTAAAAGCACCAAACACACTTCTTCAAAAACAAAGGCGATATGTTAGGGAATAACCGGAAACACCAAACATAATTTTACAGGAACTCAAAAACACTGTGTAGTATTTATTTATAGTTTTTACGACAACTGACAAGTGTTAGACACACACTAAGAACGACTAATATCTCACCCAACGTGCTCGTTTGCGCCGCCATATCCACGTTTTGTCTTGTGTTCGTATAAAACCATTTGCTATCCGTGCAAGCAAAGGCTTGTTCTGGCGAGGATCATTAAACGAGCACAAGGTTTCCGTGAATGGCCGCGGCGACGAATCATTTGACCAAGAGATGTTGAGTTGTAAGTGATTGGTAGTTTGGTTCTTTGTGAAACCCAAATTAAAAGGTATGGCCTTATCAATCTCACTGATTATTAGAAAAGTAACAATCCCATTCAGCTAGACTGATATACGACCAGATCGAGTCAAATGAAGTTTTTAATCTGCTATTGGAATTATCATTTCCAAAGATTTGATATGAAGTTAATGCCATTTTAATAACTGTAGGAGACATCGGTGCCTATAGCTGTATATTGCACGAGATATATCTGAGCTGTCTCTGGTATACATGTATACGTGTCCATTAGTACTAAAAAGACCTGACTGCACGAAATGACAACAGCTTTACGTTAAGCACAGGTTTTTAGTGTGTAAAAGTAAAAGTTGATGCACACAGAAGATGGAACTTCCCGAGTGTTTTGATTCAGAAATAAGAAAACCCTGTCTTTAAAACATCAGTTTCTGCAAAAAAATAACAGAGCAGTTTTTGTATGTGGGTCAGCTAATGAACAAAATTTTGGTATTTTGGCACAAGCTGGGTAGAAAGCTAACGCTTTATATGTCCGTAGTTTGTCAGATCAAAATATTAGCTCGATGTTTAGCGTATATGTACAGTCTCGCTTTTCGGGGGAAATTCAGTGAAGCCATATGCAGGACTAACTTTGCAATATAGACATATCTTTTCACAATTTTAGATTTTATTATTTATGAGTTAATTAACAACCACTGTTATTATTATTGGTATTATTATTATTATTATCAATTATTTTTGTTATTGTTACTGTCATTGTTATAACCGGATGTTTTAGACCCATTGCTATTTTATTGTGCTATATTCAATACAGTTGCATGAGTTTACAAATTTCCTTTCGGTAGTGACACCAGTCTTCATGTCTCACTTCCTCAGCTCATCACAGACTTGCAGCACGTGCAACTTGCACGTAAATCTTGTTAAAAAGTTTCACGACAGATCTCCGTTGTTACTCTTTCTGTTTATCAGTCCTGGTTCCACATGTGTCTGCTTAGGTTTCCGGAGGGAAATAGTTTTGAAAAACTGCATTCAAGAAAAGTCGATTCTAATATAAAGCGGCATCTAAGTCTACACACCACCAAAACAAGTCAACATCTACTCAATAGAACTGGCCAAAGAAAAAAATCCGAAGAAATGCTAACTTTCCTTCTTCAGTCTCGAACTTGCTTAGCATGCTTAGAGAGAAGCTGGCCTCCCTCGCCTCCAGTTCCCCACATGCTCTTCACCAGTCTCCAACCGAGCATGTTCGATATTTCGCGGCCTCTCTTTTCAACTGCGCTTTTATTTTTTAGAAATCAGAAATTTTCTGGGGACGAAATTGCTAGCAATTTAATTTTTCTGCTCTAAAAGTGACACGAGAACCTTCCCGAACACTTCTCAAGTCTTCCTTTCAACAACTCTGACAACCGACTGAAGAAAAACTTAAATCTTACAGACTCAGTGATGGAACCTACGCATGAATGAACGATATTGACCTCGCTAAAGCAAGGTTTCACACGCCCACTGCACGTGTTCGTATTCAGATAGTTTCTTTAATGTGTTAACTCTCCTGAATAATAGATGTAACACAACTCTGTTTATGTTTTATGGACATCTCAAGACTAAGAACTACCAAGTTAAAAGTAGTTGTTGAACAGAAAATAATTTAAATTCACCACTCTGCTGCCATTTTCGTTGCCAACGCAATACTATTTTGTGCCAAAAACGTTTACTAAGTATTGGGTCAGTCACACTATCACCACTCTTACTAAAACAGATTTTTATCATTAACTAGACGAATGCGGTTTGCCGTTTTAGTAATCTTCAGTTGCAGCGAGTACTGGAATTTCAAAGTGTGATTAAAGTGTCATTGCTAAGCGCTGTCTTGGCTTAAATATCTACGTTGTTATTAACGTATGCGGTAAAGGCTAAGCTTAGTGTTCAGGGGAGCAAATATCGGCCAAAACTACCGAAATGTTAAAACAATAATGTACCACCAGGTCTAGTTCACTGACGCTGCTCCGCCTTCACTGCGCCTTTGATGGTCGGCAAATATGACGGGTGATAGCGTGTGGCTAAAGTAATGATAATCGGTTCTTCATTGTACTGAAATAACTACAGACTATTACAGGTGGTTGAAGATCTGATGCAGTGAACGTTTGACATGTTTGTCTCTCATGACATTTTTGGCGAGATTAGTCTCGCTTCATCATTAGACAATTACACGGTCAGGACACAGGATCAAGTGAGAGGAAAAGCAAAATTTACTATAACTGGTTTTCATGTCAATCCAAGTGCTATTAGTGTCTTCTTTGGTGCTGTGATCCAAAGGGATGAACTACTAGTTTTTGCCACAAACGCTAATTAGAACCGCCGTCCGCCTTTCTAACTTCGCGGGATAAGTTTTCTGAGGTGCTATGCGAAAGACAAAATTCAATGAAAAACTAAGCGAATTGTGCCAAATCAGAAATCGCTTGATGTTGTCGTATTTCGGAGAAGACACGGATGGAATTAATTGAAATTGATATGCATGTGGCAATAAATCATGACCGAGGGATTTCTTAACTTCCGTCGAGTGTAAGACTGCACAAATATAAATAATGATGCAAACAAAAAATAATTGAAACTTTTGTATCCGACAGTATCAAACCGCGGTGATTTCATGTTTTCTGATAACTTGTTTTATAAACTTAATGTTATGATACATAATTTTGCAGTTAAATTTAACGATGAACCTACAGATATCAGGTTTAATATTCGGTATCAACTATAACAATCGCGCCGAAACTAAGGACAGATTAAGATTTAGCCTGAAGAATTTTTGTTAAATCCTTGTTGAAAAGAAATTAACATTTATATTAATTTTGCTTTTGGCTTCGATATTGGACACAACAAACTGATGTGATTTGATGCCGAGTAAGGCCGTACGTAATGAAGATTTCACGTTTATAACTACTATTACAGTATTAGTTGTTTCTGATTAATTTGAAATTATCTTAACATATTGAAAAACTTAATAAAGCCAAAATCGGCTCGGTCAGTGCTCGTATAAGTGACTTATAGTATTTCAAACATTTATTGACTTGTAAATTTTACGCGCAAAAGGAGGGATTTCCTCATCGATTATCTTTGGGCAGCGACTCAAAAAAACAACACATATAGAGGAGTTGGTTGATAAGCGGTATTCCTCAGTCATTAGCCTGACAGTAATTCCAGTAGTCTATACACTTCGCCTCAACAAAGGTAACTCTCTTACCATAAGTAGTACGACTGTCTCTGTGTGACACTGTATATATAATATTCCATTTAACTTAATTTAAAACTGCCTGGACATGTGATATTCAAAAAGAATACAATTTTGTATATTAAGTTTGCTTTAAAAGTCTTTGGAAAAAACTACTTGAATGAAATATATTAAGACCGATATTGTTCTCAGATGGAAAACGCAACGGAGTTAGAGATAGCTAGAAAGCTCATTGCTCAGGCCACCGGAACTATTGTTAAATAAATTTATCATTTTATTACTTAAAATGCCACCAACAGTAACACTGACGTTGTTTGAAAGCTATCATTAAAATAATCACATTTCTCCGGCCACTTTATCACTAATGTTTCTCGACGAACTTGTTTAGAGCCGATTGGTTGGCAATACAATGGCAGCTAGTTCC
>JAOEJI010834027.1:0-10270 GCA_025448255.1 Umimayanthus chanpuru
GAAGCTCTTCTTACGGCCTATTTTATTCCATGGAAAAATCAGTTTTGATAATTTAACCTATTTCAAACTATACGGTATCCTTAAGTGTATATTTTTGTATGATTCCGTGCTAACGTCGCTTTCACTGGTGTAAAATCTGTTCGAAAATGCTAGTGTATAAGTTGTTCGTAGTTGGTTGATCGTCGGGGTTGGTGTAGTCCTGAGAAGGACTGTTGTTGGTTGTGACTGACGTTTAGACTAACTGTGTGCAAGTCATCTTCAGAGTCAATGTATCATACAGTTCGTATTTATGGTGAGTCAATGTTTATAGTTAGTTGATCGTCAGGGTTGGTGTAGTCCTGAGCAAGTTGTGTGTAAGTCATCTTCAGAGTCAGTGCACTTCGTGTTTATAGTGTTAGCGCAAGGCGGTAATTTAATGTATAAGTGATGTAAATAAAAAGAAAACTTGGTAATAAAAATAGTGAAAATATTTTAAAAAGACCGCTTTGTTACCACATTGCACTTTCCCGATACTGCTGTCTTTGTCGATAACACTGCTACTGTTAATGTCTTGTTGTGTCTGTTGTTGTTGTCACTGTTGATAATGATGTGGATGATAATGATGACGATGATGATGATACTATTAATAATAACAATAACAATAATGATATTGATGATGACGATGATGATAATGATAATGACGATGATGATGAAAATGATGATGATAATGATAATGATGATAATACTGTTAACAACAACAATAATGATGCTGATGCTGATGATGAAAGTGATGATGATGACGACGATACTGTTAACAATAACAATAAGGATGATGATCATGATCAGGATGACGAGGATGATATTCAATGATGGTGATGATTTTGTCAATCATGGGATACTCAATTAACCATATATTCCCTGTTCGTTCCCAGCCGCTTGCATTGTCAGTAACTGCGGCACAATCCACGGCAAGTGCCAGAGCTTCGCAGACGGCACATCCACGTGTCTATGCACGAGTGCCGCCCAGTGCATGGACCAGGGCCAGCCCGTCTGTGGGAGCGATATGAACGAGTATCCCAGCCAGTGTCATCTTCAGGCCCAGTCCTGCGCAGCCAACTTCCCGCTGGTGGTACTGAACCAAGGGCAATGTGGTAAGAAAATGATTTCATTTCTTTTTTATTCATATTTTTTAGAACCAGGGCCCGGTTGTTCAAAGCCCGATTAGTACTAATCCTGGATTAACAGGGTTAACCCAGGATTAACACTAATCGGGCTTTGAAAAACCGGGCCAAGAACAGTAATGAGAAAATAATTAAATTCATTGGTAGGAATTCAATCAATCGAAAACTTTATTAGGGTAACACTTGACGATAAAAACTGACGATTTCATTTGTTCTATTTTAATTAATTTATTAGGATGAAAACCTGGAACTAGAACTGTTAGGAGAAAATAAGTAAACTCACTGACAAGAATTCAAAGACTTTATTAGGGTAACACTGGACGGAAATAACGATGACTAGATTTGACATTTTTCAAAAAGAAAGATTTTGCTGACGATTTAAAATTATTGTTTCATGTATATGTCGCATGCGTTTACAGCGTTCATACGGTAATGAAAAGTCATGAAAAGTCACGGAATTCGAAAATGTATTTTCCAGGCATGGAAAAGTTATGGATTTTACGAAAAATTGCTTAGTCATGGAAAAGTCTTGGGATTTATATTTTGGTCCATTTGTTTCGTGCTGTTAGAAAACTGGAAACATTCTCCTTGTCATCGAGCAAAAATATGCCCCCAAAAGGCTGAGTTGTCAGCATTCTTAGTCATGGAAAATATAAATTGGTCATGGAAAAGTCGTTGAAAAGTCATTGAAAAGTCATTGGATTGTATTGCCCAATTTCTGTGTGAACCCTGGTTTATTTGTAATAGAGATAAATGTTTATGCTTTTTAACCAATCTGTGTTGAATTGAGTAGGTTACTAACATTATAGACGCTTTTTCGCCGTTGTATCAAGTTAACGTGTCTCGTTAACCCTACGTCCGTACTCGTGAACGAGACTTGTGGTTTATGAGGGGGTTCAAATAGTTTTGATTTAATTATGCTAAACGCTAATCAAAACAATTGTTCCATTAAATTGCTTGAAATTCGAAACATCTCATTGAGTAAGAAACATACAAGAAAATCAAATTGGAGCAAAATACTTAGTGTTAAAATGCGTCTCAATACGTTTATCCTTTTATGAATTTGACTACAACATCTTGTTGCTTAACCCAACATTTGAAATTTTTGAATTAATGTTCCAAGAAATGAAAGTACACAGTTCAATCCTAATTTAGGAATCAATTACCTCAGCAGTGGATCTTCCACATAAATTGATAAGTACTTAGGCTCGCTGTAGTGTGGCCTTACTGTATAAGCTGTTTATATGCATTGTTTTATTATACAGTGGAGGGAGAATAGAAAAATAATTAATAAAAATGTACACTTGTGTGTAATTTTGTTAGTCTGTAAACTGTAACTCAGCGAAAAATTACCTGAACTGAATTGAGAATTTAGTAAAATGTTTTGACCCTGTTCAAACATATCTATTTTTCACTTAGCAACTTGTCAGCAGTTGCAGTGCAACAATTATGGCACGTGCATCGTAAGGCATGGTCAACCTGTGTGTGTGTGTCCGCTGGAGACCGACTGTCCGGCTACTGTGAGTCCTATTTGCGGTGACGATGGCAAAGTGTATTCCAATGATTGCGTGATGAGGTCACGATCTTGTAACGCAGGCATCTTGGTGGTAAAGCAGTACAGTGGCGCGTGTGGTAAGAGAGTTGTGTCTTGTAATATAATCATTTCTTAAACAGGAACGAGTGTCTTAAATTCTTGAAAAATCACCTCTTGTAAGTTCAGTCGAAACTAAAATTTCTGAAGATTTCGTATTTTTTTCAAAAAAGAATCAAAATATTTCTGAAAACCTTTTCGACAATTTCCCAAAGTTCCGAAGATTGTCCAAAGATTTAAGAAAAAATGGAAAGATTTGTGTGTTTTTTTGTCTATCTATCGAAAGGGAAATTACGCATCGACACGAAAATTTGAATCTTACCTTCCTTCCTTCTTGTAAAATCTGAATCACGGTCTGCTTGCATTTTTCAGACTATCCTACAATTTTCTACCTTAATAAAACAATTTTTTCTCTTATTTCCATTTATTTTCCAGCAGTAAGACTGCATCAGGCCGTTTTTATTTGAATTGATGGATTTTGTTGGACGTGTTTTTTCAATGTTACAGCTTAACCAAAAGTTATAGATAAAGTATAGCGATTACTACCTTGAAATTTATAGCAAAGTGTGTTTCTTTCTTTATTTAATTTCGAGCTAGCCCCAAATAGTTGTAAAAATACACCAACCTTTGGATCTTGTACCTCAAAAAACACTGTTTTCTTTCAACCTATTTTTATCCAAATATTTTGAAAATCTACTTTACTTACAAGTATTAAAACGATGTCAGAATGATATCTCAAAAGTACTAACTCCATAAAATGTTATTCTAAAAACATACAAACGTGATTTAAATGATATCATTTTGTCTGGATTACCCCCGCCCCCCCTCTCTAGTGGGGACTTGCTTCAAGTACTCTTTTACAATAACCTATTTACAGGAACGTTGAAGGTGAAAACACCGGATTATATGTCAGGAGCAGTCTTTGACAAAATACACACAGTTCTTGATATTGATTAAATTTCTACCATGAACATTATTTAGAAGTAACACAGTATTATTAATAGTCTTATTTTAAACATGAAACCGTTGCTAATGACCTGGCATTTTTGGCTACAAATAACATTACGATTGATATTCGTCAAATCAAATGTATAAGATTTGGGAACTAATAAGTCAGTGTTGTTAACGATCACGGATGCCTACATTCCCCAATTAGTAATATTTGTTCTAACGTATTTTTCTTTGTTTTTCATCGCCTGTTTGCGCCGCAGCTGGTTCAGGTAAGCTGATGAAGAAGTGATGTGTTGTTGACGTTTTGTCATGCTTCTCCGTCCTAGTGCTAGAAGATCGATATTTAGAATCAGCAAGGTAGGCAGATATACACTCGCAGACAGCAGACAGATATAAAGATAGACGGACAGACAGACAGGCAGAAACGCAGAATGGTAGTCGTCAAACATAGAAATGCAGTACTCTATAAAATAGCAAAGATTTACAGAAGCTGAGCCCAAAGCTGTGACATTGCCGCTGCTACGTGGCTTGTGTCCTGAACGGTAGAGTGACAGTGCAGTGGAATGGAATGGAAAGGAATGGAGTCAACGACAGCCCACAAACGCCAGGATATGCGCTGCTGCTGGCCGCTACCTTGCTCTAGTTTTCTTCAGGATTGAAGGGAAAAGATTGAGGTTCAAAGTGGAGACAACCTATGCTGCTGTTGTAGTTCAACTGCTTGTAACATTTGTTTAATGAAAGAAAGATGCCTTTGCGAAACACGGCACACTCCTGATAAGTCAAAGATCAGAACTTCCTGTCTTTGTACATTTGTTTCTCTGTTGCTTTGGTTCAGATATTGTTTAGCGTGACTCGGTCCGGTTGTTGCTTTGTGTTTCCATACGATAAGTGCAAGATAACGTTCCTAATTTGCCAAAACTATCTTCGTGCTGTCCCTTACATTCTTTCCATTATAATTTACTGCACATTTACAACCTCGTTAGACATCTCAGTATTGTACCTTGCCGGTTTGTTGGTTTTACTTAAAACTTTCTTCTTATCGTACCTTTTCGTATCTGCTTTTCTTAGATATTTTCCTTTTCTTTTGTTTCATCTTGCCCTTGGTATTAACCCTGGAAATTTTGGAATTCTTAGTTACCTTGGACTTAATAATCTTTTTTGGAATTGCTCTTGTCTCCCTTCCTTTTCTCTCTTTTTCTTCTCTTTGTTAATCTCCATCTTCAACAGAAAATCTCTGTTCTCCACGATGTCGGTACAACGGCTTCTGTATTGCTGATCGACACGGCACCTACGAGTGTGTCTGCTCCTCGATGTGCTCGCTGCAATACGACCCCGTGTGTGGTAGTGACGGGAAAAGCTATGTTAACAGCTGCGCGAGGGATGTAACTGCCTGCAGAGCTCAGCGAAATATCGCTGAACTGCACAAAGGGTTATGCAGTAAGTTATCTTTCTCTGTCCTTTAGTTCTTTGTTAGTCGAAGATACTAAATAGCACGATTTTCCTTACCGTCTACGTAAATACCTAGTGAAGATTACACTTTTCCTGTCTCTGGTCTTTTAAGGTTTGTCTGGAATCTCAGGTCGCTTTCCATTTGCCCGGTCTGACCGGTCCAATCAGTCAGTTCATAAATGGAACGCACGGGTTCTCAGAACTGGTTCTGTCCAAAGTGGCCCTGCTCATGGATCAGAGTCACTCAGTTCTCCCACTACGGTCGTCCTAAGCGCGGAAATTTGGAGAGTTGTGGTGGAAATGGAAAGCGATCTTAGAAACTGATCGAGGATTCCTGCATGGGTAGCAGGATCTCTATTATTCTGTTCACACCATACTCTCAATTTATTTCTACGTTCAGTTTGCTGACTCAATGACTTGTTGGGTTTAAAGAAAATGGTCTTTATAGTCCCAGCTAATACTGCCTTTGATGTTTAATTAACCGTTAAAGCATTTGCCATTTTAAAAAGGAATTAAGCAGGCAAACAACGGTTTTCGTTATCTTGTGATTTCGATTCTTTGATCTCCTTGCGTTACGTTTAGTGGTACATGTTTATCTGTACCTATCTTGTTGACGGGAATTTCCTGTCATACTCGCCCCAGATGTGCCTCCATTGCTATCCTTCTGACATAAACCCTTTCAGCTCTTACTTTCTTTAACCATTTGCTTTGCTGGGCCAGTATCATGGCAAACGATTTTACAGCCTATCTGGCTTTCCGTCTCCTTTTTTCACTGCATGCTCTATGTCGGTGTTTCATCTCTCTGATTCCCTGTCTGCCCTGCAGTCTCTGTGTGTCGCATTTTGAACTAATCACTTTCCGTTACAAACTATACTACTCTCCCAGCCCCGTGCTCAACAGTCACGTGTCCATTTTACGGTAAATGCGTCGTTACGAAGAACAAGACGACAAAGTGCGCATGTGCTGAGAACTGTCCTTCTGTTCGTGAGCCGGTCTGTGGGAGTGACCGTAAGACATATTCCAGCGAGTGCATGATGAAGACTCACTCGTGTCAGTCGCAAGTCCTGATTCGTGCACGATATAAAGGGGAATGTGGTAAGGCGGTGCTTATTGATGGCATAACATTCTATGATTAGATTACATGGTGTAGATAATTTTCTCTTACTTTGCATTACCGTCTTTTCTACCCTTATGAAAGGATACTTTTAATTTTTCCTTTATCTACAGTTTCTAAATGGAATGACGTTTGTCTTCAGTCATTTCTCTTTTGTTGCATACTGTATATGGCGTGGTTTTGAGTTCTCACCTTCTATGATAATAACTTCTATCATCCTCTTCAATGCGTAATATAAATTGTTCTTAGGTCAAACTTTTGGTTGTAGAACAGTACGTTATATCTTTGCTTTCATATTCAAATTTTAAAAAAAACTAAAACGCGAGACTTGAGCCACAAGTATTGCAGGTAATTTCACTTATTGCTGTTATAACATCTATTGACGTCACTGTGACCTTATTACTTACTAACCACACATATTTCTATAAATAGCATGATTACTTTCTTCATTCACTCTCGTGAATACTTGATATAAATGGCCTTAAGACAAGTTTTGATTGTACAGCTCTTAGTGATATTTTTCTTATCTACTCAAACTATATTAAGTCCTAAAACGTAAGACTTATAATGACAGGTGTCGCAATCTATTCACTGTGACGTCATTACCTCCTTTCTGTGAGCTCTGATGAAACAACATAGAGCCTTGTGATTGCCGATCTAAAGATAATGTTGGATCGGATTACGTTGCTTTCACCATTCCTGCTCTTAAGCAGATGCTCGAAACGATACAGGTTTCCTTTCATGACTACTTGTGGCTGTAAATTTATTTGTTAGTGTTTCTTTCACACTTTCGTGATGATGTTAAACTGTCCACTTTCCCTCTACCTTCTCTCTCTGTTAAACTCAGTCGCTGATCCTTGCAAGATCAAGAGGTGTTCACCGTACGCTAAGTGCGTGCCCCATCATAATAACGGCACAGCCTCCTGTGTGTGCCCCTCCCGTTGCCCCCTCATGTACGATGGGGTCTGTGGGACTGACTCCAGAACCTATATTAATGAGTGTGTGATGAGGGTGCAGTCCTGTAGACTCGACAAACTTGTATCCCTGGCGTACAAAGGATCTTGCAGTAAGTAACAATAGTGACAGCTAATTGTGTTCTTAATTCCTCTCTTCTTTTGGAGCAAAAACCTTGGAATTCTTCTTACCTCCTCTCTGTCTCTAGAAATTGCTCCCACCGGTTTAAGTTAGAAAGACGTCATCTAAAGAGAAATTGAGAAGTTACTGAATCGTGATGTCTTGGGTGTTAAACAAATTGTGCGAACGCCTACAGATACAACGGCGCGAATCGAACTCTTGATCTCGTAGTAACTCTTGCACCGAGAATATTGATACTAGTTGAGCAGAATGTTAGAATAATTTATTATAGGACATGTTTTTGGAATTCTTCATGAAAAGGAGAAAAGAAATATCTCCTAACCAGAAGACACATCACAGTAGACTTAGTTGTTGTGTTGTCCCGGAAGTCCGATAACAGACGAGGTGTGTAGTTTTGCTGATGTTGAAGTTGGCTGTTTGAAAGGAATAACTTGTCCTTAAGAAAAATGTATAATAATCTGTGGTTTGTTGGAAGTGTTGTATGACTTTTCTCCAAATATGGATTACTCTACATGTACGTAGCTGTTGCTCATTAGACACTTAAAGGAGCCACAACAGCTGTGTGATGGAACGTTCATCTTATACTCATTGTTGAGATTTAAAGCAATACAATTGGTAGTTTATGTTTACCTTTTCCTTTGTGTTATATTGTCGCCAAAATGTTATTAGAAATTCCTATTTCGTTCATAATGTTTTTGTGGAGCTTGTTATGTATTGACTCCGATGACGTTAGTTATGCAGCGTTGAACCGACCATGCTTTCCGGTTCTGTGCCCCTGCGGCAATCCTGCAGACTTGCTTTTGTTTAGTCTTGCGAATCAGTCAAATGCCTCTTTTCTAATTCCAATAAATATGTTAACATGGTGTCAGAAGTTGGATGTAGTAACACTCAATGCTAGTAACCGTTCTATAATCTCTTTTTCTTTAATGTTTAACTTCATCTCGTCTTATGTTTATGTGGACTACAGCTTCCTCTCTCCAATAGAGTATGATCCTTGCCTAACAAAGAAGTGTCAGCTGTATGCCACGTGTCAGAGCCACTCCAATGGCACTGCGGCGAGTTGTGTTTGCCCATATAAGTGCACATTCCAGTATGGTCCCGTATGTGGCAGTAATGGCAGGACCTACATAAATCTCTGTGCTCTGAAACTTGAAGCCTGTACCCAAAAACTGAGTGTCACGGTTGCCAGAGATGGAACCTGCCGTAAGTGACTTTCAGTTGATTTATCTCTGGCCGTACTGTAGCCCGATGAAAACCTGAACTAAAAGAGGCCCAAGTCTGACTATTTATTCCGCATTAAAGTTGCTCTCTGGTTGTATTCTTTTAACCTAAACAAGATTTCCGGTTGCATCTCAAGTACTTTTGCCAGCTTAGATGCACTTTAGATTTACATTGCTAATTTTCAAGTGTTTTACATTAGTTGTAGTGAATGGCATAGGGTAGAAGTGAATCTGCAATTGAAACCCAAAAGTAGAAGCTCTATTGAAGAAAGTCAAAGTTGAGATTTAACAAATGTTTGGTTAACATTGAATGTGGCAAATTTGACCCATGAAGGTACGGAAGTGGGGATTTTAGGAGTTCAATTTGAGCTGCAAACGTTGAGATGCAGTTTTGGTTAGGGTTCGTGTTAGTGTTAGAGATGAGGTTAGGCTTACAGGGAATACCTCAGCTCAAGTACAACTGGAGATCCACTTAGTAGTTTACTCGATCCTGTCAAGGAATAGAGTTCTTTGTAGCATCACTATAAAACTTCCCAAATGGCAATGTTATACGTTCTACTCAATTTTCCAAACTTCTACCGACTGAGAATTTGATTCGTAATTGGTTTAATTTCCCTTCGTTTGGATGGCTATCAATAATCTCTTATTCACCCATTTTAAACTTCATCCTGGTGTTCCCAGACTCTTCTCCTGGGTCAGATCCATGTTCTCAGAAGAGGTGTAGATACCATGCCACCTGTGTTGCTGGCTCAGACGGGGTGCTTCAGTGCGCATGCGCTGATACTTGCCCTCAGATCTACAATCCAGTGTGTGGTAGCAATTCCAAAACTTACTCAAACGAGTGCTGGCTCAAACGCGACTCTTGCCAGACGCAGACCAATACCTCGGTCATGTACATGGGAGAATGTGTCAGTAAGTACAAACGGAATATGTGTTCTTTCTTTTTCCTCTTGTGTTAAGAGATAAAGGTTTAAGAGTTTCCAGCCTCCATGCATTGTCTTGTTGCGCTTGTAAGGTGGAGGCTGTAAAACAAGTGTGTTTTGTCTCATTTTTCTGTCCATTAAATATATGGATATATATCTTGTTTTCTTTCTATCTGTTTGTTCCTCTTGGCATCTCTCTTGTTTGTGTAATTGCCAGTAGATACCGGTATATCGGTTTGTTTGTTCATTGGCTTGTCCAAATAACAATCATATCTCTAGAGCTACAAATCAGACTGTGTATGTTCGTAGTTAGTAGATAAGACCGATATTTTACTCTTTTTGTGAATTGGTCCTCTATCTGTCTGACATTTTGTTTCCTACTGCACACTGTATGTCTTGGATCTTCTTTTGCCAATTATTTCAAACTAATTTCGTCTGTTGGTATTGTCTTTTCGCTCTCCTTGTTCCCAGACCCCTGTCATAATGCGCGTTGTAATCATTACGCCAAATGTGTGAGCCAATCTGATGGTTCGGCTCGCTGCATCTGCCCGCAATGTTCCCTGGATTACAAGCCCGTATGTGGCAGTGACGGAAACTCCTACCCCAGTAGATGTTTGCTAGAAAAGCACTCGTGTGCATCCCAGAAGACTATAACCGTGACAGGTGTTGGAAGATGTAGTAAGTTCCTACAGATACTTTTAACTCTTCATAATTCCTTATTTGTACGAGTGTTTATCATTCCATTGATTTTCAATGATTCCCAAATT
>JAOEJI010835138.1:0-22035 GCA_025448255.1 Umimayanthus chanpuru
AGATAAGTAGACGAGAAATAAGGAATATATGTATTTAATATATAATGGTCAGTACATATATATTTCTTCAGTTCAGAAAAGAAGGCAGAATATCAGGAAGGTTGTATCAGGGTTCAATACGGCATTTAACATTCTTCACTCCGACCTTGTTTGGGAGGGATTGGTTTTACGAAAACCGAAATGTGGCTGAATAACTTGATTTCAAAATTCATGAATTTGAATCCAAGGCAGATCCAGGTGAAGGCAAAGGAGTTAACGGAACATTTCAATAAAGACTCTACCAATTATATCACAGACCTTCTTTACTCTTGGTTGTTACAAACATAATACTGTTGGATAAACACAGGATTTGGCATGATGGTGAACATTTTGTTCTTGTGCAAAGCACAAAGCAATAAAGCAGAATTCTATTAGCATTAGTATTAGCAGATACATGCTTCATTTATAAGAACAATCTTTATATAAACATTGACGCTCAGATTTGCTAAAAGTTTAAGAACAAGTTAAGATCAATTTCAAGCTCTATCGCAGATTCATAAATCACAGTTTTTCAACTAGATCAATCATTCTGTGTATAAATAACAAAAATTTAAGAACAATTTGAGGCTAATTCTATCTGGTTCTTCTACACAAAAGAAAAGCGTGTAGCGATAAAATTCGGCAACTCCAAAGAGAAATCCCCGTGAGCCCGTCACTTCATTGTACCTTTATTTGGTGAATTCAGTTCACGATAAATGACGATTGAATTTGAAACTCGGTTTTACGAATTTTGACCGATTTCTATAAGCTGAACGCCGGATAACGTTAAGTTAAAATACTGTTTTTTTTATGTAAATTTTACTATGGCAGTGTTTTGGCATTGGCACAGAGCTTGAAAGAAACCAACAGCCGTTACGTTATTCAGAAACAACCCCGACGCGACGGGTCATTCTCTCTTGATCTTTGAAGCCTTTCAACCTGACTCTGAAAAACAGTCCCCAGATATTGCTTATTGGCGTTTCGATTTCAGAGGCTAAAGACATCAGATCAGTTGGCATTGGAATTCTACTTGTTGATAAGGAGAGTAGAAATCGAACACTGAGGGGGACACGGATTTATTACAGAGATAATCGCATCTTCACGCCAGACAGATAGATTACAATTTGAATATTTCAACTAGGTGTCAAGGTATTCGATCTTGTGGTAAACACAGAACAGAACAACTTTAATACACGCATCTGTCAATTTAAGATATCAATTCCTTCCTGTGAGTATTTACAGAAGTCAGAGCATCTAACCCTCGGGGCTTCAGTTCAGAATTTTGGTCAAATATATCCTGTAATCGCATCAAATCCCATTTGTTGCCTGTTTCATCAGTGTTGTACGAGCAAAAGCTTTAACAGTACTTCAGATCAAGAATATATTTTTCTAAACTGTCTATTTGGGATGCTCGTTTGTCATGTCACTTCGAAATGGTATATAAGAAATCATTGCCGAAAGTAGGCCGATTGAGCGATTTCAAAGTTTTGTGTTGTCAGTTGTGAAAGTAATACTTCGAATAAATGTGTGTCATACATCTGGAAAATATCTTTCTTCGACTTTTTTTTCAACTCGATTTTTAAAGTGGGCTCTTGGAAAACCATAGCTGGCTGAGGCGATCAATGATACTCATATAGTCTAGAAGCTTCAGTTCCTCATCTATGAGGTCTTCTCAAGAAAGCGAAGGGTCTGTTAATATTAGTTGATTTTACATGATACTGAACAACAAACGATATGTACTAGGAAGACCTTGAAATCCTGTCCTTTTTGTGGTAATTGATTCCCAACTTTTGTCGGATCTGAGAGTAACAACAAGGAAAAATGCAACTTTCGAGTTTGAAGCAAAGGCAACGAACCTACCGAGGGATCCTTCTGATAGAGTCAAGAAAACTGCTAGGATTCTCTGAGTTTCAGTAAAGTTAAGCTCTCCAGACCGTTGTCACCTACTGACAAATGCTAACAAAAAGTTAGAGTTACAGTATTCCTTGGATTGCAGGAAAAGCACTCAAAATCCACGATGAATGCTCATTTCCAAAGAAAGCTGAAATCAGCTTACCTGAAATTTAACGAAACTCACAAAGACGGCGCTGACTTAAAATTACTTGTTTGAGTAACATCGCATCATGGCTAGATTCTATGCAAAATAAAAGTCAATCTGAGCATGGAAAATACTATACAAATTCGGAGAGTTATCTCATGGCTGTGCTGAACTTCCGGTGGAAACGACACTGATAAATTAGTACCGGCCCTGTTTCCTTATCACAGCATTAAAGTTACAGTTAACAAAAACTAGAGAAGTGAATCGCGGCCGAGAAATTGAATAATGTATAAGAATTACCTCGCTATTTAACCAAAAGTTTTACGCTTTATTAAAATTATGCTACAGCATATACTTTAATAGTTTGGGATGTGACGCTGAACAGAACAAAAAAATTAGAAAGACCGTGAAGCCTTTGAGTAAATACTGGTTGATAATTTGTGCTGATATACAAAAGTTCACCACCCCAGGCTACGTGGCTCCTCATGTTTGTTAAACAGATATTTAAAAATTTTAATCACATTTTAGTTTGATGAAGGAAATGAAATGAAGCCGGATTAAATGTAAGAACTTCTGTGTGAGGTTCACATAGACTCTGGCGTCTGTCATTTCTCGGTTGTTAATTAACATTTAGTAAACTAAGAAAAGCAAAAAAGTACATGTATTTGTTAAACAAAAACTTTCGATGTATTAGTACAACATCTTTTTTATGTTCTCGAGTTTTACGATATTTTTTTTTGTGAAAACTTAATCAACTAAATATATATATATATATATTTTCTCATTGCAGCTCTGTAGACTTTGTTCTAAAACTGCAAACTCAACTTGTAAAACTGAAAGAGGCGCATAAAGAATTTTGAATAAATATTCAGCGAAGTGCGATTTCAAAATGTGTATGATGCTTTTGTAATGTGGTTTATGTATCTGAACGAACTCAGGTGTTATGTTGAAAAAGAGGACGATATTGCATTCTTCAAGTGCTCTCACGTCCAGGTGAAGACAGCCAAACCCAAGGCAATAATAAATATATTAGGTAAATGAACAAATATCAACCCTTGTTTGCTAGATCAAAGTTAAAGTTTGCACATTCTAGCAAAAATTAACAAATATTTGCCAAGCAACTGCCGAACAGTCCGTTAGCATTAAAAAAGACCTTGTGATTGAAATATCAGATAAAACAATAAAAATTTCGAGTTTCATGTACTGTCGCACGAAACTTAGTCTCCGCACTTCAAAATAGCTTTTATCTTTGGTAAATTATCAGAAATTTCTTGTTTCCTTAATTTGATTTTACAAGCCGAACCAAATTTCAGGATCAAGATGTATTAGTGCCGACTCCTGCCTATTTCTCAATGTTAAAAGGTTCCTATGGTGAGTGCTTTGAAGTTTTTGTTGCTACTCGCTACTTACACACGGCATCAAGATATCCGAGCTTGACTTTAGAAATTATCGTTAAGCCTTTAAGATGGTGTATTGTGGATTTCTTCTTTGGTACCGAAATTGGCTAAACGGGTTCTGTACCCCTTTCAAATGAGATGCCCCCAAAATTGGAACCCTTGACATATGTGACACCAATGGCCCTGCATTAAAACTTCTCACAGTCCCAGAGTATATCAGCTGCAAACTGATAAACTGTTATTGTCTCGGTCTTCAGTACTAGGCCAGGAGACATCGTGGCTCGGCTATTCTTTCTGGGTACATTCTTATTACCGTAACAACAGTTTTTAGCTCAATGATTTCAATGCCACTGGAACACCCATGAACTGCATTTCATTTGTGTATTGCATATAATTTACAAGTATTGAATGATGTATCATTCGGAGGTTTTTTTTAACATATGAAATATATCACTCATTATCAGTTACGGTGAATGGTTTGTTGATCATGATTGAAAGGGTGTCAGGCTAAATATGTGTGTTGCCTTAAAACTTTTGACTCCAAGCGAATCAATAAAATGGAGGTTACGTACTTTCGTTTTTGCTCACTCATGTGGAGGAGAGTGGTTAATTTTGTACCAATTTAAATAAATACAGTTAAGAGGAGTCCTGAGTACTGTCCACATTACTAAAACGAAATGTTGTTTTTCAGTAATTTTTTGTAGTGTCTTGATGTTACCTTCTTGATTGCAGTTTTTGAATTCCACATTGGCCACTCGTCGTGAACGTTGGTTGCCTTGGTTTATTGGATTCATTGCAGACATTGGAAGTACACATTTGCTCAAGTGATACCTACAGAATTGTCCAACTCCAGTTTGAGAAAATGCACGAAAAAAATTGATAGAGTCCGCCATTAACACGCCTTTTCACTTTCACACATATTATCGAGACAATGTGAGTAACTTTATTTGCATAAAACAAAACACATTTCATTTCACCTGATTATCTTTTGTAGGTAAGCTTTACGAAAGCGAAGAAGGTCTGTGTTTGTCGCACGAATTACAATCGCTCAAATCATCCACAAAAATGTGGTGTTTTAATCCTTTCATCGTACATTCAATGATATTAGATTTAATATTAAACATCAATACATGCAGAAGAGATTTTCTAATTTAAAAGTGGGAGATGAAATATTTTATGAGAACACAGTTTAAGAGTTCCATTTTTGCGCTGTGATTATATTCTGTACTACATCAATCAATCAACCAAAAAAGATAATTTTTGCTGTGAATACGTTTAATTTTTTCTTGATAAATATTGCATTCCTCCAATCTTTTGCTTAGATTTATATCATACAGTTACAAGTTGTTGGAAGATTGTTTCGATTTACTTGTACATTAAGGTGTATTTGCAAATGCTAAAATTCTAAATACAAGTTGGTATTACAAAAAACGTTTTTTGAACAAGCTTTTGGTATATGAAAGGGGGACCAATGGGAAATGTCTGTCAACTGAAGTATTTCTATCCAATATCTGTTCGATACAATCAATTTGGACTGATCAAAATTATCACATGGCAACCGAGATAAGTGCGGATGTTAGCTTTTTCTTTTCAAAAAACAAGTTCCATGATTAAAAAGTGGCAGTAGATAGATAAGGAAACGGACATCTCGATGGTAATCTCCGAGACTATCGCGATATCGCAACATCGCCGCCGCTTCACTCACTAAAGAGTGATAGTCTCAGTTAGCTACAGAACCAACTGCTACCGCAAATATCGTTGATGCACCTGAGGTCGATATTTAAGTCCATAACTGAACATTAGTGGTTCTCAAAAGCTGAGTAAACACACCGCAATCGATTCAAGTACTTCCCAGTAGGGTAGTGATTGTTTGCAATCGATAAACTGCTGACAGAACCAAAAGCAAAATAACCAAGTGGGGTTTTTTTTTCATTTCACTTTTTATTATGTCCCAAGTATATGTATATAGGTAATATATCTATATATCTAGTAAGAGTGAAGTAAGGCTGGTTTGATAGCTTGCCCGAGGTCTCTTGAGAAGACACTCGTGTCCACTGATAATGACCGTGTTTACATGAAATGCATTACTAATAACCATTAAGTTAATTAACTATTGTTTGCTATCCATCATTAGTGTGTTTCTTGAACCTTTTTTGACATTTTCCATTGAAAGAGATCCAACTGATGTGTCTAGTCAGTTTAGAGTAGTTTTATTCTCTTCTTCTCTATAGATTGAAATCGTTAGTTATCTGCGCCATACGCCGGAGTCTAAGTGCATTCAGCAATTAGCAATTTTTGTCGATTGGGCCATTGCAGCGTGCAAACTATTCAGGGTTCGCTTTTAACCTATTTCAAATGGTAATTGAAGAGAATTTGAAACATATTTTGAAGCTAGGTGTTAATATGCTCCGAAACAAATGATTCGTTTTAAAGATACTCTTCTAGTACGTCACCCCCGCTAATGACTCCCTACTAAAAGACAGTTGCCAAAGATATGCTTTCCTGCAAAGAGATTTTTTTAAAGAACTGTCAAGGCCAGTAGTAATAATACTGGGATTAACACCGGATATCTTACATATAGGTTACAGGGAATAAGCGATGCGGCCGATGATGTTTGAGACACTGTTGTGCCCTTCGTGAACCTTTTGTGGTCTCTTGTCCCGCTACATTTCAAAAATCAAAATTTTGAATTTTGTTTAAGTTATCAACTTGTTGATTTTGATAAATAATCAAGGAACACCAGACTGACCAACTCTTCTATCCTTGGTAAACAAAGTAAAATCATCTTAAAAATAGGTTTGGTGAAGTAGTTCAACATAATGTTGGGTCGGCTTTATTTATTTCCAAATCGTTCTGGGCAGGACAAAGAAGAAAGACTTATCGGGCTTGTCATCGCAGCTGAGCCTTCGCAGAAAAATGTTGCCACGGCAGCTATCAAATGTATACGCTTTGAGCTTCAAATATTATAAATTACAGAGTAGTTCAAGTCTCTATTTATAAATCTCACATTTACAACAATATTTCTGTACATCAATTCGTCAATTTCTTCAGTCCACATTTCATGCTAGGCGTTCTCTCCTCGCAAAGCAACCGAGAGAAAACAATCGGTCAGCTCCTATACACACGACCTCGTTGGTCTACGAGATCAAATAAAAAGATAGGCTTTTGAATGGGCTTTTGAAGTATTCTTTGCCTGTTCAAAATATTTTCCTAGTAATATTTTAATGATTTATATCCAATTTAGAGTTCGTTCTAGTCTCCTAAGTCGATATCTTCATCGTCCAGATCGTCAATATCCAACTTAAGGTTTTTGGTTTTTAGCCCGCGGAGGTCGTCGAGTGTTCTACCGTCTGGCGATAGCTGTACTTTGGTTTGGTTGAGATGAGAGTTGTGGGAATTCCTGTGGTTCAACCTGAAAAGTGAGACACAATGAAAGGAAGTTAGGAATTATTCACAGAATAAAGATCACAACTAAAATAGCTTTATTCCTTTTCACATGTGATATAAAAAATTCATGAAGGATTTACCAGAGAACACAGTGGCTAAATTGAAGCTAGTGTTGAGTAATAAACCGGTTGTGTAAGGGTGAGAAAGTAGTTATCGAACACAGTACAGTTTGACAAATAGATTTAGTAATGAAAATGTAACACATTAGGTAAGTTCCGTTCATCTGTCGCGTCGGGAAGTAAGCTCTCTTTTTGTATCTATCTTTTCTTGTTTAGATTTAGTCAATATAACATCTTCATGAGTTGGATGAAGACCTTGAAGTACAGTAAAGAAAGCGAGACATTAATAAACATTACTAAGTGTACTAACTGTACAGATGTTTAAAATCGGCTTTTAACAGCGTTAAAATAATGTACGTATATTACTTTCAATTTTAGCCATTAGAAATTGACTGCAAGTTAAAGCAGCTTTAATTCCTATCGAAAGAGTGACTAACCATTTCTACGACATTTTCTTGTCTCCTATTAGATAGTTTACCATGGCGATCTCATACGATCTTCTTTGTAATCACAAAAAAAATACATCAGATAAAAAGATAACAGTTGAATTGTGCGTTTGCTCACGACTTTGAACGCAAAAGTGATAAAATTCATTCGGCTAAAATGAAAACTAATCGAAATAGCAATCAAAAAATGCGCGATCTGCGTTGAAATTAAACGCGCAGTTATCTTTAAGGTCTTGAATTTAGTGCAACCCATTACCTGTTTTTAATATGGAAAGAAGTTTAAAATGATTCCCAACCAAAGGATTATTTTAATAGAAGGCATTTTCGCAACTGCTTATGAGCTATTTCAAAATTTGGGAAAATATTCAAAAGCACAGCACACATAGCTAGTTTGACTATCCAGTGGTTAAAAGTTACCTGTGAAAATAGCTTTATATTAAATGTACTTATTCATAATTCTTTTATCAAAGGTCAGGCCTTGAATTAAAATAAAAAGTTGTTTCACTCGGAAAATGACTCGAAACTACGAAAAAAAAAATAAAGGTGATCCAAATCTGTGCGTCTGTATCTGCTGTTGGAAGACGCAGTGATGGTTTTCAGGCATTCAGTAACTTTCTAAAAGCGTCGACGAAAAGGCTTTGTCACTGAAATTCGATTGTCTTTTCTTTCCAGTTCTAGAAATATTGGCAAAGTTTATTGCCCTTTTTGTTGATTTTAAAGGATTTAAAATCTAATCAGCGCCTAAAAAGCGGAAACTTGTTTTAAGACTTCAAACGCACAAACAATAAATCGCGGGTTAAAGAGTGTGCCAAGGTTTGATTTTGTTTGAAAGACGAAGACAAAAGTTTCGACGTGTTTTGGTTATAGTATTGAAAACATAGCGTCGTTATCGTAAAAAGGCTGTACTTTGTAATGCTTTGCTTGGCCTCCGGCTGAGATAATTGAAAAGTGTTCGCCCGCTGAGCTCTTTCATCAAGTATTAGTTTCTATTTGCTATTCGGAATAAATGTGGCAGTCCAAGGCGTGTAATTTATCACACATTTTAACTAATTCAAGTTAGCAGGTTTTGTGGCAAAAAAGGGTATAATTATCACCATGAAATAAAATCACAGGTTTCAGAAATGTAAAACGTGGTATATGTTACTGACAAACCATCAAGTATAAAAGAAAAACAAGAAATGTAGCGCCGGTATAAACAATTACAATCAAAAGAAGTCGTAAAGGAGATCTTGATAAAGATTGCATTCTAATCTTTTCCTGTTTAGTGTGCCAAGATTTCGTGGATGTAACAAAATTTGTACAGTATCGTTCTGTCCACCGAAGAAATTTTCGATTGCCAAAAGTAATTACAAATTTTGCCCAGCTTTGTAAACTAAGGCATCATTTCATTTCAAAGGAGTAACTGAACCCTGTGATCAATGTCTTCTCACTTTGTCGCGCTGTGTATAGACACATATTACTCTTTATGTGGAAGACGAAATGAAAGCTTGCCAGACCAGTCGACACCTATATCATTTCACTCACCCACAAAGCTTAAGAAAAGTCACCCATACTATAAAGAGTTTCGAAAACCAGAAACACGCAGAAACCACGTAATTTCTTTGCTAAGAGCTTCCAAGCATGCTAAGGAATGCCACTGGTCCCTTGAAAGCCTCTTACTGGAACCAACATTTCTACATACGGATGAAAATCCTCCTCTTATTTATTTTTTATTGCATGAGATGCCTTCGTTGCGAAGAAAATTTTCTCTAAACACAATATTGTCTGTGAAGAGGTGTCTTTCTGGTTATGTGTTGATTCAGGTGGCAAATTGGCCGAGGTTTGAAAGGCGGCTCACTGCAGCTCTTGGTTTCCTATTAACACGGGCACTTCAGTCGATTTTTGTTTTCGTCTTTTTCTCACCTAAGTTTCTATTAAAACCTTTAAACCGAAAGCTTTTTCTGGTAGAAATTTTTCCCCAAATTACGAAACATACTTATTTTAGCAGTAGATATAACAGCTGGTAGAGACTGGAAGAAGCTATAATAAAGTTTTCTCTCGGGACTCGAACGACCATCACAGGTTACTTCTTGTCTTTCATCAGACGTTAAATAATATTTCTTGCATTTCGGTGGCATCATTATTGGATCAAGCCCAAGTAAACAAATAATCACATAAATAGAGTCTAGTAATCTTTACTAAGTACTTGAGAAAATTACGTGGAAACTGCGCTAAAAACAAAGTCGCTATGAGGGGAACTGAAGGGCTTCTTTGCGGATTCAGGAAACGAGTATAGGACCAAAACGGACGAGGTAACTTAGTGTAACGTGAAAACGAATTGTAGCAGTGTGCAAGTAGGCAGACAGATTTTGTGGCAGATCGATTTCAAACCAAGTTGATGTGAAAATAGATCCGAATACCAGTCACTTCGTGGAGCAACTTTTTTAAATGAAAAACTGTTGTTTACAACTGTTGAAATTACACTAAAATGTCTGTTTGCCACATGGCAGTACAGTACGTTTTACTCTACCACCAAGACTCGTGTCAACTTATCTGGCCTTTGAAGTGTCCATTTCAGGTCTTAACGTTCTTTGTCGCATATGTTACACGGGATCCCCTTAAACCAATTTATCAAAAAGGAAGATCAAACTAGCAACGGAAATCGCCTCATAGGCTCTGAGGCACAGCCGATTAACGGCAAGCAAACTAGTGCGGCCATAATTTTAACTTTAATTTGCCTATTTCCGTTTCAGAGGTGCTGAGTAGTGCTTGAATCCCTCTTGGGATTTTGTACAAGTGACCCAGGATGCTTTTAAAAATATTTGCAATTGCCAAAAATGTGTTCACACAAATACATTATTTTTTACTTGTTCGTCTTAAGAACTAAAGAGAGCATCGCGTTGTTCTTACCTATTTTTGGCGGCCGCTGCACGGTCCCTCTGTCTTCTGTTCTTAAACCAATTTCCAACCTGGGTCGGTGTTAGACCAGTGGCTTGGGCTAGTTCCCGTTTTTTAGTTGGATTTGGGTAAGGGTCTTGCAGGTACCACTCTCGCAATAGGCTTCTCGTCCTTTCCTTAAAGCAGTGAGTCTTCTGTTCTCCGTCCCAAATTGTTCTCGGCAAGGGAAACTTCTTGCGTACACGGTACTTGTCGACGGGGCCTAACGGCCTTCCGCGTAGCCTTTCAGCCTCTTGGTAATGCGCCTCTAACCACATCGCTTGCAGTTTAGCATGAGAGTCTTTGGTGAAGCGATGGTTTTCTAGTATATGGTACAAGTCTCGAAAGTTCCCTGTATGATAAGCTACGATTGCCCTGGCTCGAAGTACACTTTCGTGTTTGCTCAGTGCTTCCAATGTCCCAGGAGCAACAGGTAAGGACCATAGAAATCGTCCAAGTCTTTCGACATCCCCGCTTTCTTCCAACGTCTCGCAGACCTGAGCGATTTGTGATGGCGTGAAGGAGAGTGTCGGAAGTGGGGCAAACATGACTACTTTCCTTGTTCCCGGGAATCTAGGACTTTGTGGTTACTGGTTGGACTCTATTAACGCTAAATGCCGGGGTGTGTCGAGCGTTCTGCAAAGTGTCAGTATTTATCACGAGTTAGAAACACAGGGCATATTATCACTACCAAGGGCTATTATGTTTGTTAAGCTGCGTCATTTTGATTGGCTACACAAGTGTTAATTGCCTCGTTTCCATGGAGAAGTTGTCAGTCAAACTGACCAAGGTGTCATTAACACGACTTGAGACAATACGTTTGAGCAGATGTGTGTTGAAGGATATATCAGATGACAGTTTCTGAGCATTAAACGAGAGCGTGCGAAAACCTGCACAGAAATTTACATGACTCCCGAGTTTTTATAACGATATTTAAAGTCTGTTTCCAAAAGGATGAGCTTAGAAGGGTTTAGCCCGGCTGAGATATATCTATTGAAAAAGTACTCATTCTATTAAATCTTGAACAGATGTTCCACAGAAATGTCGAAAACAGTACAGCACACGGTACGGGAAAACTCTCTTAATCGAAGAGCAGTGATTTTTCTTTCTTCAGCAAATATAGATCTGCTGTCGATAAAACCTTAACTCCCACAGAGAACAAGAATGAAAGTACTTATTACTCAAATAGTTTACATAACGAAAAGTTAAACAACATTGTAGCAGTTTTCTGGCGTTGACAAGTGTATTATTTTTCTCACACCATCGTTTACTTTACGACTTGAAGTAGATGGATTAATAACCAGCGCAAACAAAAGTGAAATCAGTGCCTGAGTGTACAACCATCAAGTTCTAATCTCCTCTTTGCTCTAATTCCTTGCCGCGAAGAGAAGATGACTGCACTAAAAAAGCATGATCTGTCTAAATTGATGGCAGTTAGAAAATGTAGTTTTGACTATGTCTACATTTAGCCAAAGGGTTGGTCTAATTGTGAAGGCACTAATTGCTTTTCCCCGCCTTGCTTAAAATCATCTCGGATTCGAATAAACAATACTCAATTGTTATGGTAAATGCATTTCTTAGTGATTTTAAACATTTTCACAAACACGAACCTTTCAATCAACGAACTTATTTGTGGCTCACGTATTATTTTCTTGTGAACTTTAGAAACAATTTTTACTTTGAGTGAAACAACAAATTGACACACTTTTCTCTTATCTCACGAAATCCTGAGACTGACAAGAATCTTCTTGGGAGCGACGAGAAGTAAAGGATCAGCATATCTTCTAAATAGCGCCTTAAGTTGGCTGCGTGTATGATAGGTTCACAGATAATATTGATTTGTTGACCAAGTAATTTACATAAAATTAAGATTGGATGTAAAGGGCTTTCGTGTCAGTCTTATAGATCTTTCAACAAGACTCAAGAGTCTAAAAGAAATAGGCAAGAAAAAGATACGAAAACTAGACTGAAGAAAGCTGTAACATTCGTATACATCAGGCTATCTTATAGCACTGCGAATACATTTAGTTTTCCTCAAGGAAGATAGTTTTGCTTTCTGAAGTCTTCTAAGACTGGCAGTCAATTAAGCTAACTGCGACAAGACGAAATGGAAAACAAACACGGCACGCGTTTATTTGGTGAAAAGATTGCTTTTCTTATCATTTATATCAAGATGTTTTTCTTCCTCGCAGTAACTTCCTGAGGATTCTTTTGATTCTCTCAGAAACAAAACATCTCATTAACTTGCCACTGTGCAGACGGCAGTTAACAGCAATCGTATAAGGCAAGTTGGCCCTTTTTCGTAAAAAGGGAAAACTTTAAACAAAAATTTTCCTGTGCGCCAATCAAGTGTTTGCGTCAGCGAGACATATTTATATTGTATTTGGAAAAACTATAACTTTACAGTGAAGTGTTACGACACGGGAATATATTGGCCTTTTTGAAAATATAGTGTAAGTTTCCTGCTGTTTGACATGACACTAGAAAAAGAACCGGACGCTTAAGAGTACTAAAACAGCAAAGTACAAACAAGGTCTAAGGTTTAAGTAAACAACTCCCAACTACCATCCGCAGAAAATGCACTTATATCGACCTAGGGCTCTGATTATGCGTTTCATTCAGGCAAATGAATAGAAATGACTGGCTTGACAAAGTATTAGTAACTTGAATGAATAAACACATTTTAATTGTCATTAATGATTTGCCAAATGTGGCACATGCGTGTCAAGCAATTAATCATTAAGACAGCTTCCCTGTAGTATTTGCATATCTCTGAAATGAACCTCCATTTCGGTATAAGCACAATCTCATTTCATTGGGCTGTTGATATTTTTTGGTTTCCTGTTTCACCGTTGATCTTTGTGCCAAGATTAAAACCGTGTAGCTATGATCAGATACTGTATTTGTTTCTCATTTTATCAGTTCAGAACGCGCGAGGTGTTTGTAACCTACTCGCCACCTGTTCTGTTTGGAAAACTTGCAAAAGTTTTGCATCATTTCGAAGAATTGCGGGACTTTTTGAGAGCTTCTCGGATATGAAAAGTTCGTTGTAGTTTCAGGCGAATTTTGCTTAAAATAGCCCACTAAACAAGCCACAAAACCGACAGCATTTTGAAAGTGTACTTGAACAGCATTTTCCACTCCCTCATCCGTGATGATAAAAGCCAACTGCTTAAAAAGGAAATTCTGCTTAGAGATGTTTTGTAAGGTACAAAAGATAATAACTCATAGCCTAAGTCTCAAGGAAACTAAAGAAGTGCAAATATTTTCACACAGCGAACACTACAGTTGAAGTATGCATATGTTTCAAAGCTATACATATATAATCATTATGGCAGGCAAATAGAGTGACTATGTCAAGGGAATACAACACTTTCAGCACACCCATGGCCTTATTTTAAAACACGTTTGAACAGTAATTCCATAGTAATGTCTAAGTTCTTCACAGTACCAGATAACAATGTACTATTCGGTTAAGCGGGTGCCCTCAAAAATAACGAGGTCGAGCGGCGTACCACTATTAATCATTCATAGCATTTTCACTTTACAATTCTCCCGAAGTGAAGGTAACCGCGAGGCTAAAAGTCAAAGATAATACAAGAATTGAAGCTGTCTACTGCTCAAGTTGATTAGCTGTTAACTGCAGGACTTTTTTGACAATAAAACTCAAGTTGTCTGCGTGCTGCGTATGTTGGTAGTAATTGAAATGACTGAAAGTACTGCAAAGAAAGACTTGAAACTATCACCGTGCTAGAATTGTTTCACTGAACTAACAGGTTTGTGACTGTTGACTTGGTTGATCAACCAACGCT
Source organism: Umimayanthus chanpuru (assembly GCA_025448255.1). NCBI lineage: Eukaryota > Metazoa > Cnidaria > Anthozoa > Zoantharia > Parazoanthidae > Umimayanthus > Umimayanthus chanpuru. The sequence goes on from JAOEJI010835138.1 coordinate 14,134, forward strand.
AACTTCTAACAGTTATTCTATCGACTTTGGTTTCGAAATAGGTTTAGAATAACTAGAGCGAGTATCTTTGAGGGTTTTTAACTATTGAGAACTCTTTCGTGTGCGAGGGAAACTAAAGCGTTTATAATGCTTGAATGATTTATCAAAACAAGTCGAGTCCACTAGGACTCATCAACGCGAAAACGAAATGACAAGTTATAGCATTATAATTCCTACTCCAAGGCGATTTTAGTGGGATTTATAAGTACTTTGACCGCTGTAAAAAAGCTGAGATTTGCTTTCGAGTTTAACTCAGTCGTAACTTGCACGATGAAAAGCCACAGCTACATGAAATGCTGTTGCGCTTTGGACATTCATTTAATGTCAAATTTTCAATCTTAACTAAACGTACGGTACTATATTCCTGCCGAGTAAACTCGTCGCCGCGTAAATTGGGACATTATGAATAACACAAGAAAACTGCCATGGATTCAAGACATGAACATTTAGAGGTAATGAAGCACAACGCGATCTCTCAACACGCGAGATGGGCGGAGAACTCCTTAGTGTGAATTCTGAGTGTAAAGACCTATTTTGTCATTTCACTAACCATAGAAGCCTTTTATACGTTTCTGTTAATTCCTGCCTTCTTCTCCGCCTACTGCAAGAACCTCACAAACAAAAGAAATCCCGAGATTTTGTTTGACTTTGTTTGTGGAGAGATCAGATTTTAGCTTTCTTTGATTTCAATATTAGGAACTATTTTGTTTACATTGCGTTCAGTCAGTATACTTCCGATTTCACTTATCACTTCTTCTTCAATTCACTATTGATTTGTCAAACCAATCTTTTTAGCCATCAACTTACAACGAAATTCACTGCTCAAACAGATTTATAAGCGAACACGACAAGCAACTAAAATGTCATTAGATATTATTTTTTCAAAAGCTTCATATTCAAGCCCACTTTGTACTAATTTCGTGCATTGACAGCAGTTGTAGCAAAAGTGAAGTGGAGAACGAGAAGTGTCCTCTGCTTCGGCACGTTTTCCAGCTCTTCAGATACTCTGACAAAAAAGTTTTTCTTACCTGAAAAGTTAGTATCTATTTCATGTGCAAGGCACGCCGTTGTGGAGCTGTCACTAATCCCGATGATAACACTTACTGATTAACTGTGGAGCTGTGAGTCCGGCTTTCTTACAATAGCAAATGTCTTTGGGCGTGCTTCACAGCCAAGAGATAAAAGCTATGAACTCTGGGGGTTTGATGCTTAACAATGACTAAACAAACAGACTGAGAATTAGACAAAATACCAAATACAATATCAGGGCCGTTCTATTACAACTAACGACCACTTGTAACGCTACTAATTGCATTTACTGTCATATGTAAATGATATAGATATAATGGCTATGCACCGGCCATTCACTCAAGCTTCCAGATCATCAGGCATATTGTATGAGCACAATACTTCGTAATGTTAACGCACAATGGGTTTTATGTTCAAGGGCATTGAATGGAATTGAAAGGCTTTATATTCTATTAAAACACCCACTGGGGAACCCAGAAAGCCTACTAAAGCACAATACTGCAGCCACTAGCACTGATATGCGATGACGACGTTCTTTGCACTAATTATTGGAGACATGGAAATGGTCTGTTTGAATAGCGAAAAAGTTACGCCCCCATAATTATGGCCATGTCTTTTCTTTCATTCTTTGAGCGAGTGACGAAATTTAGGAAGCATGTGTAGTAAACAAATCTAAAACTGTAATTTTAAAATTTGTGTCGGCGGCAGCGGCAAATAAACGGATAAATTGCCAATAATAACTAATTTCATTTTTTTGTGGCCGCAGAAAGTTGGCTGCGTGTTTGTCCACTCCGTAAATGATTATTAATTGCTCACGAGAATGAAGTTTGACAATAATTGGAACTATTTTTGGAGGCTTGGTCATTCGAATGTTGGGCTTGAGAGAACAAGGAAACTCGCTCAAGCCCGTCCGACAGTGACCTGTCCCTTTGTTGTCTCTCTAGGGGGGGCAGTCATCTACGCACGTTATCATATCAAATCTAGATGGTTCATAAATGCTTCTTGTGTTAACAGATGCCCTTAAGAAGATAAATAGCCTTATCGATAACTCCGTCAAAATAACGATACACTAGAAGAACAATCTTAGATCTGTCGCACGTCACTTCTCTTGCGTGGATGCCGGAGATTTTTGAGAATCACGCAACTGTTTTTGAGAAGGATTTAACGTTGTTTTACGATTGACTTACTTTTAGGTGTCAAGAGAGATTAAATCTTGAACACTTGAAAAAAATACTTTACATTAAAATGAATGAATCTACTGTAAGATTACTAGATCCCTTACCGCTGAGATGCCCGCCGGCCACACGCTCTCGAGTGACAAATTTAAGAAGGGTGATTGCGCTAATTGTATAGACAAGTCCACGAAGGAACACGCGAGTGTTGCCCTTCCACTGTTTCGTTGTCAGTTTTACCCTCAAAATTCAGCAAGATATTAAGTTCGTTCGGGGTGCTCAGCGAAGCTGATATGAGGCAGTGTTGATACACTTTCGAACTGTGCTGGTTTCACGTGAAATATTTCCATACCCAGGTGGATTGTGAGAAAATTATTTTTGCGTGCTTCGGGGCACCGCTATTAACGTTCCAAATTTGTGGCCTTTACTGCAATTAGTTCACAAGAAAAAACCCCGATACTAGCCAATGGCTAAATACACTTAATGTCACATTATTGCAGCTTAAAACAGGGTAAACTTTAAAAAGTCGATTCACTTGTATAACAGATAGATTAATGAATTAGCGAGTGATAGAGCGAGAGGAGGAGAAACGGAGAACTTTGCCGACAAGAGAACCATGTTATATAATCAGTATTACGATTAAATCGTAAGATTTTCCAACAAAATGTGTATGGAGCAGTAATAGGAAGTCATGGAGATTGGGATTTGGCTGGGACTCACACAGAGTAACATGCGGCGAACATAACGATAGTTTAATGACTTTAATTTGATCGCTGACTTTCTTACTTCCAGATGTTTTTCAAAGTCATATCAAACTAGGGTGCTAAAAATGGCGTCGGACAATGTCGATTTTAAAATTTCCGCGACAGAAAACTACATGCGGCGTTGCAGAGTTTTGGGTGCACCTCTAAATTTATCCAAATAATGGTTGTTCCAAGCAATTAGGTTGAAATTAGTTATAACAAATGCGACTAGCGTACTAGATCTGCCAATAATTAGAGTATCATTGTGACAAGAAAACCTTTTCTTAAAACCTTATTTTGACTTTTCAACATAAAGGAACGAATGTGATACTTATTGTCTTTGAAATTCTTGAGAGTGACTCCTGTCGTGCAAATGATAAAGCAAGGAAAAACATAAAAGACTTCATTATTTGCAATGTCGATTCATCGATTAGGAATTTTTTGTCTCACCATCGTGACACGTGCGGTTTTGTTTAGTATTATTTTGTGCGTAAAATTAAGCCATCTGACACTCACAGAAAGTACTCTGAAAAGATTCGTACACCGATTGGAAAGGCAGTTCAAGATTTATTCTAAACTTCAAAACGAAGAATAGACAAAGTTGGTTTATGATATGAGATTGAAACTCTTCGAATTAAGCAGCTTCTGTGCAGTTGTTCCCGCTACTTAAATTCTAACTGTTCCAAGAATGGCAAGATCTTAACTCGTACAGTTATCACTGTTTCGAACATTAGAAGCTTCGTTTAGATCAAATTAGAAGCTATTAAGTGCATTATTCGAACGTGGCGGAATATTCTAGTTACAAATTAACAAATTTTGTATCGGAACATGCTTAATTGTCACGAAAACCGACTGATTTTGTTTTGAATCATTTTTTCACCGTATATTTTACTCTATACTTGGTTGCTAGTTCCATTTCTTCCCTGTCAAGTACTTGACAGACGTAAACAGTAGGCACCTCTTCAGTTCAATGGAATAGAATAATAAACTCATTTGGGTTATTTTTTTTCTCAATTAGGCACGAAAACTGTTATGATAGAAGCTTGTGATGGACTCACAATCAGTGCCTGCACAGTTAATCATGTGTATAAATGAAGATTGTTAAAAAAATGTTATTGTTAAAAAGTCAAACGAATCGTACTGAAGTTTTTGGTATTATTTGTTTCTGCGCGTACAACAACAATATTTCTTGACCATTTTTGTAGACTGGTTAGTATAGATGTCACATGATGTATTAAAATATTGCGCCTTTCCACCTGACAAAGTATTGCCAAAAATATCTGTATATGATCTGTCTTTGTAACTTTGTTTATAATAGAACTACCGGCTTCTTTCTTTGGGTGAGTCATTTTTAGTTCTTGTCTGAGACATGAATAAATTGACCTTAGATAAAATGCCGACTTACCTGCGGCAAAATTTGTCAGTAAAGTAAACTAAACTAAAGTAAAACTTTAATAACGATATTAAAATAATGACTTTCTGCTCGGTAAACCGTTATTTCTCTATTTAGATGATTAAGTTTAATCAGGGGGCTGTTTATAAACTCAAATTCAACTGATGAAAGAACTGTTCGCCCGACAATGGGAGTCGTATTTGATTTCTCAACTACAATGAAGCGACAGGGAATGATTGGTTACTGTTCCGCAAGACACACAGGCATATCCTGCATAAGGAGTTTTCCAATTACAATTTCAGTTTTAAAACCCTCAAGACAGGTGACGGTAATTTGCAAAAAAAAAAATCGGTTCTTTTGTACAATTGGAAAATTCGTTACTCGCCATCTGGCAGAAACGCAGCGTTTGATTTGCGAAGGGCAAGAAAACTATAAATATGGTTTCTAATTTCGAAAATGTTAAGACAATTGATGCCAGGACACGTTTATTAGAAATAGTTATTCTGTCGAGCCGACAATGCTTTGTATTAACGAGGGAATAGAAATTTTCTTCTTATTAAATAAAAAATCATGTACCGTAGTGTTTAGAACGGTTTGGAGGCGTAATATTTATGCTTGTATCACGACAAACAGCATGCAGCTTGCGGTGGCGAGATATACATGTCATGCAGAATGAAAAAGTTTTCTGGTTTTGATAACGTATCAAATTGATCGAAAAATAAAGACTAGAAATGGGAATATAGTTTCACAACTGATAGAATTAATTAATGGCCGCAGTAATATACTCGGGAGTTAAGGTGTGTTTCTAAACCGAGCTCTGGAATGTACCTGTTCTTTCAGTATTATACAACAGTTTATCCGACTCATTCAAATGTGTTTTCAGCATGAAAATATAGGTGATGCAATTACATATCTATTGGGTAACTAGTCTTTGAGATTTGGGTATCGTCATAATATAAAGTATCATTTTAGTGTTAGTCAACACAAGTGAGAAATCGTTTGTCAACTTCATCCCACTATTCAGAAAAGCAGGGTCTTACGATAACTCACAGTTTTTCTTAAGATTAATTGGGTTTAAATAGATTTTATCTTTGCAAGATATAAAGAGACTATTGTTGAATTCTAACGGTAAATAAAATCGTTCTTCATTTCTAATTTATAACAAAATCTAGTTGAACAGCTTGATAGAGAATGCTATAATGAATGATAGTCGAACATGTATTCAATCCAACTTCTTTTAGATGTTTAGAAAAATCTCACCCAATTGCAAGTTCGGTCAATAAGTTCAGTTTCAGTCTCAGTATTTGGTGTACACATTTAAAGAGACGGTAATAATTCGCATTCATTCGAGGATATGTTGGGATGTGATTCCGTGGTACACTGGATAGAAGAGTTTTCTAGGAGGGCGTGGTCTGTTCAATTTGTTCAAAATTTATGAGCTACTGACAATGAAGCTCCGAGTCGCTTTGATTATCTCGATAAAGTCGTCACTAAGATTTCAGAACACGGGCCGGCGTTTATTTTCTATAGATCGATAAGTCATTAGCTCAAATCGAGTGATCTCAATCCGAATTCATAACTGCGTTTTAGACGTATAATTTATATAGATTTCAGGCTTTTTACTCTTTTTACAAAATCATCTAGTTATAATCTACACCAATTGCGTAGAATTCGAAAGTTTGAAATCCTCAGATGAAGTTTAGGTCTTTTTAATAAAATAGAAAAAATAAAGTATATGTATATATAAAAAGCTGTACAAGGACATGTGTGTCTTTAATTTAATAGTGATAAATTTAGATCTGTACCTTTTTTTTTATTTTTTAAAAAATACTAAGCATTAAAGTCTAGCAACTTGTGACTTGCTCAATTTTAAAAGGTGAATGAAAGTGACTGAAAATTGTGACAAGAAAACTGATTTCTTTGAGCCATGTGAGGTCAAAGAAAACCATTTGAGAGACCGTGGATTAGCCCAGAGAGCAAATAAAGGTTGATTGCAACGTGCAGATAATTTAGGGTTGTTGTTTTTGTCAGAATCTGAAACAAAAGCGACCTTCTGAGATGATTTCATTTTTAACACAATAGTGCCTTCGATCCGGGGAAAGATATGCTCGCGAGCACATGCGTATAAAAATCCGCAAAGCATCTTGTTTGGACTGCGTTAGACTGCTGGGAAAACGTGGCGAAAGACGACAGTTAGTGATTCTTTCTCGAATGTCGTAATAATCGAAAAGCCAATTTTGCACCCAACCTCGCAATGCGAAACACACCATATGACATATATTACCCCATTTGCATGATCAAACACACACTTGACGTGCTACCCAGCGTAGAGAAAACAGTTTTTCTTATCTTCCAGTGTTGCGTTTTCAGTCTAATTTGGTTTGTTTAATAATTCTCTTTTCTTGTTGTACAGAACACGTAATTATTTGCATTTTTTTCTTTTTCATTTATCCTGCAGTTGATAATGAAACTCCTCATCACTCTTGATCAATACGACTCGGACGGCGCTCATATCGATTATCGGTGTTTGCAGTTCCCGACAAAGCTTTCTCAAGTTTTTATAAAAAAAATCATGCTGGCGTGAGATGCCGAAGCTTGTCGGCACGAAAGCGGAATTAGCTTATTTAAATCACGACTGTAAAAGCCATGACACCTCATTTGACACTCAAATCTCAGTACTTATTTTACAAATACCAGAACGATTATGTAACAGAATATCTGTTCAGTTTTTGTTATTGCTTTATCACTGCATGAATAACGTCAGCAGACACATTCGCTGCAAATAATCACGGTTAAACCCGGAGCTGTAAACTACGAACCCAGGCATCATATCAGTAACCGCACAAAATACCCTACGATTCAATAATGTTGAAATTGGAGAAGCTAGAATATTGCGTGCAGTTGTTCATCAAACCAGTTTTTTCTACTTGAACGATATGAGAAACCAATTTTTCGGTCATATATCTTGAACGTAGTTTAATGAGTATCAGGCGGCTTTAAACCATCCATCAAGTCAAGCGTTGCCAACCACTTCACGGACAGACGAGCAAACATCGTCAGACCAACTCGGAATTGTCCAGAAAGAGATTTGTCATTTTCCGGCATCAGTTCGGACTTGCTGCCGGTATATTATAGTTTTATATCAAAAACAATGAATCAATTTATAACAGATTTATCGACTTGCTCAGTCAGTAAACTGTTTGGATTAATTCTGCGTGGAATGCTCAGTTCTTTCTGAGTAGTAGATTGATGGGAAAAGAGCCGAAGAACTCGGCGTTAACAATTGTAAGACTGAAATTATTTTTCTTTTGGTATTTTTGGCTTTCGTTAGTAAATGGAAAACCTGTTATCGGGTTATAGTTTATGGTTACATAACTATGATGGCCATTAATATTTCTTTTTGGGATCAGTGACAATCCATTGATTTCGTAAGTGTGGGGTACATGCTTTTTTTTTATAAGAACAATTTTATAAGAATAACGAGGCTCAAATTTGGCCAAAAATTAAGAACAACGTAAGAACAATC
>JAOEJI010835139.1:0-13906 GCA_025448255.1 Umimayanthus chanpuru
GCGCAAAGTTTTGTATTAGAGTTCTAGCTATATCATGCCTACCTAACTTATGTAGTTATACCCAAGGGAGAATAAATAAAGTTTACATTGTGCGGTAAAATTTTCGGACGATTAAAATTTCGGACGCATCAAATTTTCGGACGGTTTTATTTTCAGACGCATTTTTGTCCGAAATTAAACTCGACCGAAATTTTTTGCGAGTAACGTATTCTACATTTTGTCATTAGTATTTAAAAATAGTCAAAAAGTTTAAAGGAAAATTTCTTAAGTAATCTTAAAATGTTTCCGACGTTTCGGTTTGACTGAAAACTTCCTTAGGATGAATGATAATATTACAAACAAACAAACGAAAGAACAGATATTTTTTTAATCAATAACGCGAATTTCCCAGCCGTTTGACTGGCCTCACAAGTATGGTCCTAGTCAGTAAAACAACAACTAATATCTTGGTGAAATAAACGAACTCACCAGCAACGTGTTGGTAAAAAAATACACAACTTTTCTTTCGTTCTCTCTTCCTGCCTACCCTTAGTTATTTTAGCCAAAAAAGTTAATAAACTAACCAATTAAACCGATCCCTCCTTTTAAAGGGAAAAGGATAAAACGCACCTTCAAACGTTGATATTCTTCTTCTTGCTTGAAAACTGGGCACACCAACAAGTTGCTCTTTACCAAAAGTGCACGAAAATGGAAACTCCACTATGTAAAAGCTTGATTTGGAATTCCCAACGCGAGCAGTAACCTTGTTACTGTATGTCACAAAATCATTTTTGTGTAAACGTATTGTATTACAACCGTCCAGTAGTGTGCTGATTATGACCTGGGTGTTTGTCACTTCATCCGGCTTGCAGGCCGGACCATCCAGTTGAAACGAACTGAAATTCAGGCCAGGAAAGTACTTCAGAGCAAACACAACTTGGATGAGCTGTGACGTGCAGTTGACTTCCATGTCGTAAACTAAACTAGGATCAAACGGTCCTGCCAAGTGACATAAGACCATGCATCAGGGTCAACACAACTGTGAGTACTTTAAGACAACACAGATGCTAACAATAAAACTGACAAATCTGAAACACAAGTATACCATTATATGCCTTTGTATTTGTGTATATATATATATATACATTGCTAAAGCTAAATTTAAAAAAAGAAAAAACCCAAGAAACGCAAAAACTTTTCAGATATGTTTCCCAAAACAAAGTTAATAGGCAGAAAACATTAAGATGAAGCAGTAGGCAACCGCCTCATCTTACCTCCTACTACCCACGGCGGTGACAAACACACACAAACAAATGCACATATAGTGTCACACACTTACACACACACATGCACCCCTATTCTACACACACACAAACCTACATACCTACAGACATACATGTACAGAAATTAAAGACACACCAACCGACCGACCTACCCACCTACCTAACTACATACATGTACAACATTGAAAATAGCCCCACCTACTAATCCAAATGTAGGTACCGTAGTTGGTAAAAGGGCCCTTGGCCTGAAATAAAACGTCTTCTGTGCTGACTGTTTGCTCCTGCCAGCACTATTAACAGCCATCACGTTAAAGAGGTACGTGGATCCCCCGATCAGCCCTGCCACATCCAGCTCTTGATGTTTGATGCCCTTCCTGGAATTCCAGTGAACATAAGCTCCATCTTCATTGGCTCTACTGTACTCCAGTACGTAGGTAATATCCTCGTCTCCTCCACTATCAGGGGGGCGAGACCATCTAACGGTTACGTTCGTAGAATTGAGAGTTGTCACTTTGTTCAATATTAACATACCTCCAGATGGTGGACCTTCAGAAAGAGAAGAGAAATTTATGTTCAATCCTCAACATTATTTCATCACTCGGTAACAATTCACAGCAATATCAATAATATGATAGACGTTGTCAATTCCGAAGATTTAACAACAGGTTTTGGGGCAAATCATCAACAATGAAAACAACAATTTGCTACATGGATTCCTCAAAAATCTAATGAAAGATGACAGTCACATGAAGCCTCTGAAAAAAAGCTCAGTTTTATTTTCAAAGCTTAGTTATTTATGACAGTCAGTCAGATGACAACCACATTAATCCTCTGAAAGAAGCTCAATCCTAAGCTTGTTATATTTAACAAACGCTAATTTGTTACTCAGTTCTTCATTTTTTATACCCAGGACTTGAGGTTTATGGGCCTCTCGCTACCAGTGCAGCTAATGTATCGAGCTATTAAACTATAAACTGAAGTGTAATTTTAATTAAAGGAAATTAAAAAATTCCCAGCTGGCATGAAGTCTGTCAGTTCCCTGTGTACACACGTGGCCCAGAGTTGGGCTTGATCACGAACTGGGCATCACCCGATTCAAGCACAAATTGGAGTGAAGACTGGCAACATGATTGGGTCACATGTGTCACACGAGAGGACTTTTGATGCAAAGGCGAAAAAAATTGCAGTACGCAAGAAAAATCCAAGCATTCTTAACGTCAATTTTATTATCGAGTAAGCGGCCCGTGTTAAGCTACCTGCAGCCTTTTAAAACTCAGGATGGTCATTAATGGTTTGGCTGGAAAGAGAGACGAGACCACAACCGTACGAACTTTCTATTACTTCATATACCAAAGCGCATTTAATGTCACTCTACCGTTAGTACTCACAGGGGCTGGTTTTAACAACAAGGCTTGCACTTTCGCCAATTTTTGCGACCGTTCGCCCAGCAACAGATATCTTATACAGTGCATTAGGCTTCAGGTGGCGAGTAAAGGTGTATGTTCTTGGACTAGAACCCACATTTGCTGCAGTCACCACTGTACCATTGTAAGAGAGCTCTTGAATGTAAAGTGAAATTGGAAAGCCACCAGTATCAACAGGGGGTTCCCAGGCCACCGTGAAACAGCCACACTCTGCCTTCGTTGTGATGTTGGTGGGGGGACTGGGTGGCCCTAAAACAGAGACCAAGAAAGAAAACTCGTCACTACCTCAAACTCATTCAGTACTTTGTTAATTTAAAACATGAGACTTTCTAACTTATCGAAGTTCATCTGCAAACATTTATTTCATGCATCGCCCAGTTTTGGTGAGACTGTTTGGCTAAAAAATAATGAGAAGAATTTGAAATGTGAAACAAAGTGGAGAACGAAGAATTACAATGTGAAACAAAGAAAGCAAGAAGAAATAGGAGAAACTAAGTCAGGAGAACGAGAAAACTTGCGTGAAACAAAACGAAGAACGAGAAGAATAAGAACATGAAACAAAAAGGAGGAACGTCAAAGACAACGAGGAGAACAGAGGAATTAGAATGGAAAAAAGGAGAACAAAAGAATGTAAATAAGGAGTACAAGAACAAACACAGGATAACAAGAAGAATCAGAATGTAAAACAATAAAGAGAACGAGAATAATTAGAATGTGAAACAAAAATAACGAAAGCATTTAGAATGCGAAACAAGAAAGAGAAAGAGGAGTATTAGAAAAAGACCCAAGAATTCGGAACAAACAGGAGAACGGGAAGAACAAAAATGTCAAACAAAGAGAATAAGAAGAATTACGAAGTGAAGCAAAGAGAGAGCAGCAATTACTGTAGAATATGAAACTAAGAAAAGCACAACAATTAAAATATGAAACAAAGAGGAGAATGAGAGAAATTAGAATGTTAATCCTATCCGGACCGGGGGGAAAGTGCCGCGCTGATTTCAACCTTTGAGAACTTCCTTGCTATTTAAGCAATACCTACGAAACTTTGCCACTTTTACTAAAATTTATGGGAGAACAAGACTCCGTAAAAATTTTTTTGTCAAGACTATAACGTGTTGCCATGGCAACCCTATTTTCGACGCCATATTTAGTCAAATTTTGACTTTTTTGATTTTTTTTTAAATTAACGAATTCTTCAAAACTATTGCCAATTCTTTGTCTCAAAGCCAAGAAATCGATATTTTCTCTTAATTAAGTAACTTTGCACGTGATCTGTGACGTCATAAGTATTGCACAACACCTTTTTTGAAATCCGAGATGGCGGCCAAATACTTCGCACTATGTCAAAATTTAAATCTTTTTCTAGTCGATGTGCGTTTTAAAACGTTGAAAACAGAACTAAAACGGATTTATTAACACTAATACTCTTGAATGCAAGGGATTTGAGTAAAATAATAACGTTATAGTTTAAGAGCTAACGTGAGATTTGAACATTAAACTTTGACTGGAGAAACACGCTATGTACACCTCAAATTCTTTAAAATACAAGTATTTGTATTAAAAATAAAGTTTTCATTTCTATTTGTATCATTTATTTGTCGTTTGTGAATAGCAGAAACGTCTCCAAACTTTTCTAATTTTGATCGGCAAGATTTCGTAAAACTCCAAAATTTCGACGGTTATGACGTCATTATGACGTAATGATGATGTCATTTGCCAATTAAATTACACAAAATTAATTAGTTTATGATTCTCTATTACCCTACAAAATTTCATTTCAATACCATGAATAATTTTAGAGTTATGGGCCGCGGCACTTTCCGCCCCCGCCCCAGGCATCCAAAAAAAGCCTGGCCCGGATAGGGTTCATGCTCGCAAAATACGAAAGTGCACAGTGTATTTTTATCTTCTGTTTACGCGAGTTTACAGTTAGCTCGCTGAAAAAAAGTTTGGTTATTAGTGTCTAACTGCGTCAATGTGTAAATGGATCGGCGAATTAGCAGCAAAATGGTTGATTTGGAAATGCTGAAATGCTACAAAGACCTCTGATCGCACAGGCCAGCATTGTTATGTGATTTTATTTTGTAGTTCTTGCGTCATTCATCATGACTGCAACTTGGAATTCACCTGGATATCCAAGTAAAGAGGTTTGTTCATCTTATGAAAAATATTATGATAATTTGACAAAAATAAATTTCTCTGCTCGTTGACTTGCGAGAGTTAATCTTCACAATCGGTATACTCGTTTCTCGGCTGAAGTCGAGTCGGGATTCGGGATTCTCAAGTAAAATCAGGACAATCCCGCCTAATTCGGGACGGTTGAACACTCTGCAAGGGTTTTAAGAGGATGCGGGGCATGCTCCCCCGAAAAAAATTAGACATTTGAGGTCTTCAAACTGCTGGAAACGCATTGAAATTGTCAATCCTATCACCACCACGTTATTTTTGTATCATTTTAAATATTTTACGATCCCATCAGGCGGACCATTTGGGCTCTTGGGGAAGTGCCTGCGCACCCCGCGCATCCCCCCTGCCTACGGGCCTGATAATAATAATTTTATTTCCAAGTTAGAAGATGGAACAAATAAACAATTCTAATGAATTGAAGTGAATTTACATAAATGTGGATATTATGTAAAATAGGGAAGCTACAAATGTTCAACAACCGCGATATAATGCTATGATGAAATATTTCCATAATAAAACGTCCTTAATTCAAATAAAATTTCTGATTTATATTAGTTCTAATTGTAGAGCTATGTAGCTTTGGGCACAAATTATAACTTCTGACAAACCCCTTAATCGGTGCGGCACTTCTGAGCCGTTAATGTACCATTGATTTCTTATAAAACATACAGGATAGCAACATTTTCTTGGTCTTGAGTTGGTGTATTTAGGTTACTCGTGTGTGAAGGTTTATCTAGGCGACTACTAAGGTTAAGCCGTTCTTAACCTTGAAGCAACAGATGTTGACTAAAAGAAATAAAATCTTCAATCATTTAGAGAGAAAAAACACGCACATGCAGAATAAAGATGAAATACTTCGACCGGTCATCGCTAGTACGCAGGATTTCAAACTGCATGAAATTAATATAACGCCAAAGTTTACACCATTCTATCAATTGGCAATCTGCATAAATATTTTGTAGTAAAAGTATACACTTTCAATGATACGTGTAGTTTATTATTGTGTAACATCCATTAGCAAACAGTTGTAAGTTTTACATTGCGTGATATATACATTTCGGCTTTATATTATGTGCAAAGTATAATGCAAACAAAGATGACTGAAGTTCTCGAGAAAACCGCCCGAATCTATTTACACAAGAAATAATTTTGAAAATTAAAATTTCAAAAACAGCTCAAGTACCCGGCCAATCAAGTAGTTTTAGGTTTTCGTTTTCGCGACGTTGCGAATTAAGGCAATTTACTAAGGTCGCGTTGGAATTGCAGTTATTTCTAGTTGAACTCGTCGGTAAACAAAAATTAAAACAACAAATATACTTCCAAAACATCAAACTACTATAAACCAAGGTCAACTTTGAAATCCAAGACAAAAAAGCTTTCGAAGAAGGAACGAATAATGAAGTAAAGTGATAGAATCAAAAACCAAAAATCAACACTGCGATTCCCATCTAAAAGCAACAGAACGAAACAAAGAAGGCTGTTTCATGATCTCATAGAAAAATACTTAAACCTGTAACGCTTACTACACCTCTATGAGTGATTTTGTTGGCCAGAAAACATTTTGCAATTACGAAATATAAGGCAGCTGGAATAATGGAAAATGCTTCCATCCTTCACGATACACCTCCAACTTCTTGCAATTCAACTGCACGATTTACTGCATGATGAATTACTGCGCATGCGTTATTCCCCTGGTTTCGCATAGGTAAAACTCGACATCCGGGGCATGATTGACAGATAGTGTTGCTGCAGAGTAATTGTCTCAAACCCTGACGATAACGGTCGTTGAACGTAAAGTATATTACAGGGTTTACAGCACTGGGGACATAGAACAGGAAAAAAGGAACGAAACGAAGAGAAGAGTCAAACTTTTGTACAGAGCGTGGATTGTAAAAAGAAAGAAGCAATAAAACTCCAAGCTGTACATAAGTTGATGCAAAAACAACGACAACTGTGATTAGCATATATGTGATTTTTCTGTTCTGTTTGGCTCGTCGTCTTAGCGGTTCAGAACCCAAATTAGAAGCCATTCTTGTCTTTTGCCGATGTAAAGAGACGACTACCGCTGTGTATAAAACAGTTATTAAGACCATTGGGGTGAGTATCAGCAACAGTATGTTAAAGGTTAAGAAAATCTCTTGTGCTTTCAAATGACGCTCCTCATCTTGGTACCATCTTGCAAGACAGTATGTTTTGGTTCCAGTGTCTCGGTTGGAAAAAGTGTAAAAATGAACAGAGTAACTTAGTGCTGATAACACCCAAATAAGGGCAATAATTTGGCGATTTCTTGAAACCGTAATCAGTGTTGGTTTTGTGGGGTAAACAACAGCACGGAACCTCTCGACTGCAATGGCGAGCATACTGAGAATGGATACTGCTGTAGTTACATCCATGGTGAATGGTACGAGCTTGCAGAGAATGGAACCCAAGTCTCTACCAAACCATTTTTTACAGACATATATCTCTCTAATACGATACGGTATGGCAAAGAATGGTATAAAAATATCTGATATACACATATTAACAACCAGCAGGTCTACAGTCGACCGTAGCGTTGGGTTCCGACGTATAATATGAATGACAAACACGTTGCCGACGAATGTCAATAGCATTAGTGCAACATATGCTGCGGTCCTGGCACCTAAGGTCAGCGGAGTGTCGAGAGGAAAGTAGGGGTCCTCGAATCCTGATGTGTCATTGATAGCAATGGAGTGGTTTGTGGCACTGATATTTAACATTCTTAGGGCCATACTTAGTGAACCGACTCTGTTATAAAGAAAGAAAAATACGAATTAGTTAATATTAAAAGCCAAACAAAATATTTATCTGTGGTTTCGGTAACATATCCAGAAAAAAAATTAGGGTCGGCCATTCGGATTTAATATTTTGTCTTTTAAGTTTACTTTTTGCAAAACTACTTTTTCGTCACAATTGTCTCCAGACTTGCCTCCTGGTTGAATTTCACAATTTTTTTTCGTAACTGCCGTGACAGTTTTGGTCAGATTTTCGGTTTAAACACAAAATATTTTAAAATGTGGCACGTTATTTTCCAATCTCAAAGTCAGTCTTTAAAACAGTGCAAAAGTGCTGTCTGTCTTGTCAAATTAACCTTTTCTCTCGAAATATTGCCTACGCTGCATTAGAACATTAAAAGAATTACGTAGGGGAGCCATATCAACTTGTTTTCCGTCATCTATTCTAACCTGTTCTTCTTCTGCCAATTTCAAGCAGAAATGGGGAACATATGTTGAAGAATGTTGTGACTAGCATTAGTCACTTTTAGTTTTAAAGAAGTATCTCAAAATCCACATCAAGTTCCGCCTTGTCTCTTTCTTCCAAGTCGTTCTGAGCACGTGTAAAGCCAGTTGATTAATTGTTCGATAGCAACTCTTGAAAGGAACATGAATTACCAGCTTTAAACAAAACAGTATCGCGGTATCGAATTCTTCACGATACTCAGCACTGAAGGATCGATGTCAATAAAGGATAAAAGTCGTTTTCTCATTTAAAAGAGAAAAATATAGAAATAAAGAAAATCTAAGGAATTCCAATCGAATACAAAAAATTTGAAAACTGATCAATAAACTTGTTATTGAAATAACTGTATAGTCTCAGCTCTATTATCTAAAAAGCTATGATCTGAATGGGTAGCAAATTTTGGTGGCTCGAAAGTTTTCGATAATTAATGCGGGATTATTTAATATAACAATAAACTCCAACTTACAAGTTTACAGCGGATCAAAGCATACTGTTCAGAATACGTTTCAGATCAAGTTTCAATCGAGCTCAGTTCGATTATGCTTACAGCATGTTTTATATTAAACTATCTACTGAACGACAAAGATTATGATCAAATTAACACCTTTCCTCAAGCAATGAGGCCTTACTTCTTAAAATTCTTCTGACATTTAATACGTTTAACCTTGACCAAAATGGAGCTTGAGCTAGGCAGCGTTAAAATTCGATAAAATGCAGTAAAAAACACAATTCGAGGTTGAGAACAATGTTTATTCAAATCTACTACTAATTTGTTAATAAAATTCCAACAATTGTACATGGACAAAATGAAGTCACTCTGCCAATCATAGGACGGTAACCGTATTAACTGTCATCGTTTATTTATTCCATGCAGGCGCTTAACAAGAATTTGGGCTTTGTTTGACGCCGCCTCCGGAAAAAAGGAATGAGAGAAAAACCCCGAAACATCAAGATTTATTCCATTAGTAACATATTGAACTCTTGAATTGAAAGCATGAAAATATCTTCTAAAGTAGCAGATTATCACATTTTAGTGAAGGCTTTTAGAACAAAAACCTCAATTCCACTTGCGTTCCACTTTCAATAGCGTAATTCTATCCGCAACTAAAATGTATTTCAAGCAAGTTTTCAAATGTATTATGTTTTTTCTTGTTCTTTATTAGGCTAGTTTAATGGTACAAACAAAAATCGTACCAAAGAAAACCATTTGATAAAATGGTCTAATGCGGCACAGAACAGAGCTAGCTGCGTAAACCGGTAAATAAAAACCACCATAAAAGACAAACAGAAAACAATAAAATATAAGAATTTTCTCTTTTTAAAACTCAAAAGTTTTCTGATTGCAAAGGACTATATGATAAGAAATAAATATCAAAGGATTTATTTTGAATATAAAACGATGATGTTTTAAACACCTGAAGCACAAGCAACAACAGACTGTCCCTAGTGTTTACATACACCGTGTTGTATGTAAGTAAAACGATTGGATGCTAATGAGATGAAACCAAAACTTTTATTCTTTTGCTGGACTGTGCGAGACAAAAAAGCACGATTATTTCTCTATAATTACTCAAGTCAGTGTTTTTTTCCTTTTTTTTGTCGTGTCCAAAAACATTGAAGTGTTTTAAAATATGCGAGCGAGTGTCAAATGTCTGATTATCACATGTACAATATATATCTCGGATCCCTTCCGAGTTGTTTTGTTAGTACTTGTCAAAATGTTCATTAAAAACGCAGTTTTAGTATTTTACACCGGCTGTAAACTTGATAACTCCGTTTGTTTATTACTGTGCATATTTTAGAATATAAGTTAAAGACTACAGGAGGGAACAACTATAAAATGCAAAATGATTTATGGACCAAAAATGTGTGTATCTGGTGGGATTTTAGACCATGCATCGAAACACAAACTTGTCACTATATTTTCAGTCTTACAAACTGCAGACACCAGGACGACTGGATGTCAGAACTAATGAATTCTTATAAAACATACAGTTTAGCAACTTTTTCTTGGTCTTGAGTTCGTCTATTTAGGTTACTCGTGTGTGAGGGTTTATATAGGCGACTGTTAAGGTTTAGACTGTACTTAGCCTTGAAGCAACATATGTTGACTAAATAAATAAATAAATAAATAATGTAAATAAATAAATAAATAAATAAATAAATAAATAAGATATTTTAACATTTAAAGAGAAAAAACAAATTATAAGAATGTCTCTTTCTTAGGCTGAGGCTGAATGTTAAAGTTTTTCAAATTATCAGCCTTAAATGTTCTTAGGGGTGCTTTTGATATATTTTTGGAATGGTGTTTGTACAAATGCATTGCCAGGGTGCTTTCGACATCAAATTTAGCTCACATATCTACCCAAATGCATCGCTATTTAATTCTTGTTTACAAAAGTATAATGTGAAGTTGCACTGTTCTCTCACGACATTAAAGAGCTTTTTTCTCCATTCCTTTTTCGAATTTTATAGAGATATACCTTCCAAGTTTAGTAACAATTCAAAGAAAACGTTTCCACGAATACGGGAAATAATATACTGCTACTTACAGTTTAACGATGGTGCAGCAGGCTGTCGAGAATACGCTTCTGTTCAAGCTTCAATCGAGCTATAAACAATTCATTTACCGAGCAACTTCAAACACATACGCCGTGAATGATGTTGATAGACTGATTGACGTCTCGAAAGCTTAAACTTTCAATAAAACGGTGGGGGGTCCCCTTTCAGTTATTAACAGATTTTGTTTTTGGCTCTGTCTTTGGCTCCTGTTTGTGCAACCCGCCCATAATGTTTCATGCCATCTGTCTTTTTTAGATGTGATGTTTTTTTTTCATATATTTTTCTCTTTTTAATATTTTCAAGATAATATGTTAAAGCTATCTTAAACAATCGTATCACATTTTTGATATGACAATGAATTAGTAACCGCTATAAATATTACTATTAGTAATATTATCATTATCATTACCTTTATCATTATCGTTATTATTACTATTATTATTATTATTATTATTATCATCATCATCATCATCACCATTATTATCATCATCATCATCTTCATTATCATTATCATTATCATCATCATCATCATCATCATTATCGTTATCATTACCATTATCGTTATCATTATCATTATCATCATCATCATCATCATTATCGTTATCGTTATCATTATCATTATCATTATCATCATCATCATCATTATCGTTAACATTATCATTATCATCATCATCATCATCTTCGTTATCATTATCATTATCATCATCATTATTATCATTATCATTATCATTATCATTATCATTATCATTATCGTTATCATTACCATTATCATTATCATTATCATTATCATCATCATCATCATTATCGTTATCATTATCATTATCATCGTTATCGTTATCGTTATCGTTATCGTTATCGTTAACGTTATCATTATCATTATCATTATCATCATCATCATCATCATCATTATGGTTATCATTATCATTATCATTATCGTTATCGTTATCATTATCATTATCGTTATCATTACTATTATCAATATTACTATTATTATCCTTATCCTCATTAATATCCTTACAATCATTATTGTTATCATAGTCATTATCTTTTTTGTCTATAAAAATAAGGTTCGAAGTGCTGATTGAGTTTCTAAACTTTTTCCAACGTAAGAGTTCAACCTGAATATTAAAACTGATATGATAATTTTGGATTAAAAAACCGCAATGTCTAACGCTTGACTGACGCTGCTTTAGACCCAATTATGTACAGTTGTTAGCAATATTAATTTCCAGAAACTCGCTTAAAACTTTTAACCTTATTTTAAAAAGATTTTTATCTCGGCGAAATATGACAAGTATTATTATTATTATTGTAATGTTCTCTAGAATCAATCGTAAACACACACACAGGTTTCGTGTAAGACTCACTTGTTCACTTCAAAGCTCTTCACTCCAATGCCACACACAGGTTTCGTGTAAGACTCACTTGTTTACTTCAAAGCTCTTCACTCCAATGCACAGGGATACTCATTGTCACGTGATGTTAGATCAAATATCAGATATCGTTACAATTGTTATTATTATTATTATTATTATTATTATTATTATTAGTTTTCTTTATTTGCCTTTCAATCAACAAATGATTCAGCTTCAATCCAGCTTAATGTTAGTACTTACAGTATTAATTTAAAGAACTATCCACTGAACAACTGCAAACACCAGATGGTACTCGCGCTTCGGATGAGGTCTAATAACACTGCTGACGACTAAATAGCTTATACTTTTAGTCTTATTTAAATAGGGAAGTTGGTCTGTAGTCACTGTGGAGTCACTTCAACACTTAAACTTGATTGCAGTGTTTATAAACCTGTTACTTTTCATGTTTTTTTTTAACTTTTCTTAGGAGTGCTCTTTTTTCCGCTGGATTGAGCCGGGCGACACCATGGAAAATGGCACACGTGTTGTATTTTGATTTTACTTGCATAAAAACAAACCAAGATGTTTGAAAGTCTTGAACATCCATAATTTTTATATCATGACCCTGTTATTTTGTCTGTTCGCTTTCGCTTTTTTTTCGAATTTCTTAATATCTGCTTTTCTGCTTCGCTTTACTGTTTTTTATCATAAAATAAGTAATCATTAAATCCGCCTTGACAGTTTAGTTATCACTTTAAATCATTGATGTAAGTTCAGGAAAGTTCTATCTTAAAAGCCTATGGCTTCTTCGGACTTCCTTGCCTTATGTGTATATATCTGAATTGTAAATTATTTATTGTGGCAAAACGAATAAACTGAACTAAGACTCGGGTCGCACTAGCGGACGAAGTTGGTTAATTTTAATTAAATGGTTTTGGTCAATAAAAGTTGATATGGTATGTTTTTCGCCCGAGAGGTTCGGTGTATAACATTATACCTTATCAACATCTGTTGAGCAAACCCAATTACAGCTTACTCAGCGCCAGCACAGAAAAAAGAGTTTTTTCAAAACTAGTCTTCCAATAATTCTAGTTAATGCTGTCGAAATTCTGTCATTGCATCCCTTACACTGGTACGACCTACTATCATCAGCCGCTCGAGTTTTCTGCCGACTGATAAATGTACGTCGCACCAGCATATAGGATGTGATGATAAGATCTTGTCGGTATTTGTTAAGAATAATGAAGTTTCTTATGATTTTAGGAAGTTAAGGGGATAATTCTTTTTGTTTGATGGTTTAAAAAATTCATGATAAGTGTTTATACATGTGAAATTGAACTGTTTACCCTTCGGCTTGGTTTATCATCGTAGAGCATGGAGAGGTCTTCTGAAGAATCATACTTATCCCTATTGGTGTAGGCTTTTTTTTGAAAATCTGATCACGATGATTACGTGCTTGATATCAGCGCCAATTTTTGGCAGATAATAGGGATTTTGTACCATCATTTTCTATTAACACTGCCGTACAAGTCTGTACAGGTCACAACACAGGTTGAGGCGGCAACTGGATTTGCGACGTCAAAACTGATGACGTCACGTGTGCATCTTTAACTGTACCTTTAACCCTAGAAGGCATAAGCTAAAAAAAGTTACACGAAGGCATAAAGGAGGGGGGGGGGGGTCA
Source organism: Umimayanthus chanpuru (assembly GCA_025448255.1). NCBI lineage: Eukaryota > Metazoa > Cnidaria > Anthozoa > Zoantharia > Parazoanthidae > Umimayanthus > Umimayanthus chanpuru. Next base: position 13,733 of record JAOEJI010835139.1, read on the forward strand.
ATCGGACTCCTCCCCTCTACTTTTGATACCATTCATCCGATTGACTAGATATGTGGTACATATGATGAGCGTTCTTTGTGCTTTCAATTAATCGAAACCACTTGTCACTTGTATTTTCTTCGTATACACACTCGCCTAAAGGCTCGTGTGTATACGGAAAATACAAGTGACGCG
>JAOEJI010836250.1:0-13892 GCA_025448255.1 Umimayanthus chanpuru
CCCCCCCCCCCCCCCCCCCCCCCCCCCCGCTTCGGCAGGGCGGGCCGGTGTTTATTAACTTTTTTGGCCATCATGGTTGGCGCTTATTCGAGGTTGGGCGCTTACTTGAATAAATACGGTAAGCTTTATTCTTTAGTCTGGCAGTGTTTATTGCTACGTTAAAAAAATCCTGTTGGGAAAACGTGTAAACACGATTGGCCTATAGGCACTGCTCTGCCCAAGCGCCAATAATAAAGCTCTAATAGATATAGTGCCACTATGTTGTTGTTCAGGGATACTTAACTACGATATCAAGCATGCAAACTAATTTTAACATTTGGGGGACGTTTACACACAAAAGAGACAGCTTTATTGCTAAAAAAAATACACGGAAACACCTTTATAAGTATGTTTTTCATTTTTTCAGTTAAGAAGACAACATCTTAATCCGATCAAATCCCACAAAATTGACCTACTTGAATATATTTCGATACCGCAATTGTTTTTGTATTTACAGTGGATAGTAACAAACAATGACATACGTTAAAACGTTAGGGTCAATCTTCTTGTTTTAATTGGACATGACAAGCATGAGAAGAAAGTTAGTGAAACAACCCCCACGCTCAAAGCCTGTAGGGATCCGGCAAGAAGAAACTGACCATCCTAAAAAGGTAGGCAAACTACAAAAGTTAGGACGTTGAAAGGTAATTGGCAATCTGTTTCTTTTCTTTTTCTTTTCTTAAATATACAAACCTAACTAAGAAATATGTTGCAATTACGAGCTACACTTTTGCTCCGGAGAAGCTAGTGCTTTTTTAGTACATAAAAGTACGTATCAGCTGTTTCAAATTCTTCACTTGATAGAAAATGTTTACATGATTTCTCTCGTACCCTGTGGTCTAATTTTGAAGCTAAACTTACTTTCCTTATATTAACTTTACTTTTTTTTCATACTTTACTTAGTGATGAGACAATCTGATATCAACTATCTATTATACCACTGTTTGTATACATTTGTTTATCGTGTGCATGTTCATTCACTAGTAACAGTAACAGTAACAGTATTTTTACACAAACCCGCCCCGATTAGCTTAATTTGTTATTTGCGAGTGTGTATGTTGTATGGTATTTTATAAAGAATATAATGAAATGATTTGAATTGATGGGTTCATTCTATCAAAATTAAACAAAGATAAATTACTTCAACTCAAACTATCGCTAGCAACACTAAATGCATCACTTTACTTTTCTTACTTGGGTGAACCAATTTTATCTTTATCAGATTCTAAATATTTGTGGCCACACTGTGTATAATCAACATTGCCATCCATTTTTCCATTGTTTTTGACATTTTCAAACAGAATGTCCGAGACGTTCGACGTTGATAAGTTCTCGACTCGTGTTTATAATTTATGTTTTAGTTTTTGCACTTAAGTACCTTCGCTTTGACTTGTTTTTGAGGAACCAACACAAAACTATCCGCCAATAAACATCAAACATTTCTACTATGAAGTTTACACTGAAGATCTAGAAATGCCAATTGTTCTATCAGGCAGGATTTTTATAGAAGTTTATTATCAGAAATAGAATTCTATTTTCACTTGTATTTACTTTTATACATAATCGGTACAATTCAAGAAAACATAAATGACAAACATACATAAGTCATGCATTTGTTTGTTTACCATTTATCACTAAATGCTCACTGTTTCGCAGCAGGTTTAGTATGTTTATTCATCACATCAGACTTGAAAAGACATTTACAGCTATTAAATGGGAATTATTAAATTATTTTTTAGTGTTTCTCAGATAAATAAATTAAACATTGAGCTGTTATTTTTTTAAATCCTTCTGGATCGATGTGTTTTAAACCGTTAAGTATTTCGTGAAAAAATAAGAAAGACAATTAACAATTCCACAAATGCGTGTTGGATATGAGCTCTTAGATAGCGGACGAGGTACGAAGCACCGAGTCGGCTATCATAAGCTCATATCCAACAAGCGTGAGTGGAATAATTGTTTTATTAAATACCAAACATTCGATAAAAATATCTCGAGTTGTATTTTCTACCGACTCGAGTTTTCAGCCATTTTAAGGGAAAATTTTCCGTGCTAAAATTGTCAGTTTCCATATTTGGGCAAACTGCAGTATATAGGATTTATACCGTGAGTAGAGAGCCAATCAGATTACGAGAAATTCAATATCCAGTGTTTGGTATTTATTAACAATAAATATATGTTTCCGGTCTTCTTAGGAAACAAGTGGAGATCAGCAACTCAAAGATAACAACAGCTGTTGTCAAATTCAAGAAATGTCGACTTTTACTGACTCGCAGAATCTAACAGAAGTAACAACCCAGAAAGTGACACTGACAAAGATTTACCTGATACTAGTCAGAACAACGCCTCGGAAATAGCCACAGTCGTACATATTTTTCATTGCGGTAACCATGTTAACACAAGATAAATGACCAGCACTGGCGAGTTTACTACTAATAACAGCTAGAAATGGTATGCACAGCACAATTTTCACATACTCTAATTTCTCAATTTGTTCATGAACAAAATCATATGAGATGGATCCCATTTTACAGGTTTTCAGTATGTTTTCATGTAAACGCTAATACAAACGCTGACGAAAGAAAACAGATTAACATTTAGTATAGGAAAAAAATTAACGTCATTGATCTCAAATAACTGGAACAAAGGAATTTAACCTACTGTAGACAACTAGTCCGAGCATTTTATTGATAATTAACAAGAGATGCAAACATTCTACCTGTATGTCCGTCTACTAAGAAACAGACAATTTGTTAGTTATTCACCGATAATAGCAAGCCCTCATCAAAACTTTCTCAGCAGTAAAAGAACAAAAATCTAAAAACAGATCGTTATAGCTGAGATGAAAATCTTAGGTAAAGCTTTAAAGGGGTCTAGTTAAGATGAGTGATATGAAGAAACGCGCCAACAAACTCCAACGAGTAAGAAGGAAAATCTTTTGGTCAGCTAAGGACTAACAGAGACGAGGAGAAATCTACTCACAAAGTGATTTCTCTTTCCTCACTTTTTTCTCTCTTTCTATTGTTTTGTAGCTTCTTGTATGAGCCATAATTTTTTCTTCTTCTAAAACTATATCAGTTTTTCGAAATTTGGGAATTCTTATATTTATAAACGAATGGCTTACGTTGTTATGACTGAATACTCAGTTCAAACTTATAGCGCATTTCTGTTTACGCTGCATAGGATGTGACGATGGACCAGCAGCTCAAGTACAATAACAATTATAATGGTCAAATTCAAGAAACATCAACTATTACTACAGAGGCTCCAAGTCAATTAGAGATAACAACCGAGCAAGTAACTGTTACAACAATAGGAAAGGGGTTATCTGTTACTAACCAGAGTAGCACTTTGGAAATGACTACCGCCGGACAGGTTTTACCAAATAGTAATCAGGTTGAAACATGCGAAACGACTACTATTGAAGAAATTATGACCGATTATAAACCTGAGTGTTTGCGTGAATTAGAGACTGTTGGAGAGAGTGTATATGTTGCTGGACAGGTAAACACCTTGCAAATGAGCACTTTTGGCGAAATTACAAATACGAGTAACCAGGACAACTCAGACTCTGTCGGGAAAGCTACATCTTCTACTGGCCAGGGCAACACGTGGGAAATGACTTCAGTTGGCGGAATTACAGCTGATAGCAACCGGGAAATTGTATCGGTTACTGAACAGGGAAACGCTTTGGGAATGGATGTGGTTGATGGAATTACAACTGATAGACATCAAGAAATAACAACTGTCACGGAACAACAAAACACTTTGGAAGCTACTACTGTTAGCGGATTTGCAACTGATGGTCAAAAGAAAATTGCAAATGTCACTGGGCTGGGAAATACTTTTGAAATAGTTACTGTTAGCGAAACTGCAAGTGTTAATCAACTGCAAACTGCAGCTGTCACTGAACAGCAAAACACTTGGGAAATGACTTCCGTTACCGGAATTGCAACTGGTGGTCAACAAGAAATGGAAAATGTCACTGGGCTGGGAAATACTATTAAAATGGCTACTATTAGCGGAACTGAAAGTGTTAGTCAGCAGCAAATTACATCTGTCGCTGAACAGCAAAACCGTTGGGAAATGACTACCGTTAGCGAAATTACAACTGACAGTCAACAAGAGATTGCATCTGTCACTGAACAGAGAAATACTTTGGAATTGACTATCGTTAGAGGAATTGCAAGCGTTAGTCAACAGCAAGTTGCATCTGTCGCTGAACAGCAAAACAGTTTGGACATGACTTCCGTTAGTGGAATTGCAAGTGTTAGTCAACAGGAAATTGCAACTCTCAATGAACAACAAAACACTTCGGAAATAACTACCGTCAGTGGAATTGCAAGTGTTAGTCAACAGCAAGTTGCATCTGTCGCTGAACAGCAAAACAGTTGGGAAATGACTTCCGTTAGTGGAGTTGCCAGTGTTGGTCAACAGGAAGTTGCAACTCTCAGTGAACAACAAAACACTTTGGAAATGAATACCGTCAATGGAATTGCAAGTGTTAATCAACAGCAATTTGCATCTGTCACTGAACAGCAAAACAGTTGGGAAATGACTTCCGTTAGCGGAATTAAAACTGATGGTCAACAAGAGATTGAATCTGTCACTGGGTCGGAAAACAGTTTGGAAATGGCTACTGTTAGCCAAATTGCAATTGATTGTCAACAGCAAACTGCGTCTGCCGCTGAACAGCAAAACAGTTGGGAAATAACTAACGCTGGTGGAATTGCAAGTGTTAATGAACAAGAAATTGCAATTCTCACTGAACAACAAAACACTTCAGAAATGACTACCGTTAGCGGAATTGCAAGTGTTAGTCAACAGCAAATTACATCTGTTGCTGAACAGCAAAACAGTTGGGAAATGACTACCGTTAGCGAAATTACAACTGACAGTCAACAAGAGATTGCATCTGTCACTGAACAGGGAAATACTTTGGAATTGACTACCGTTAGCGGAATTGCAAGTGTTAGCCAAAAGCAAATTACATCGGTCGCTGAACAACAAACCACTTTGGAATTGACTACCGTTAGCGGAATTGCAAGTGTTAGCCAACAGCAAATTACATCTGTCGCTGAACAGCAAAACAGTTGGGAAATGACTACCATTAGCGAAATTACAATTGACAGTCAACAAGAGGCTGCATCTGTCACTGAACAGGGAAATACTTTGGAATTGACTACCGTTAGAGGAATTGCAAGTGTTAATCAACAGGAAATTGCATCTGTCATTAATCAGGAAAACACTTCCGAAATGGCTACCGTTAGCGGAATTACAGCCTATGGTAAACAGGAAATTGCATCTGGAGTCATAAATATAGGTGAACAGGAAATTGCACCTGTCACTAAAGACGACAAAACTTGGGACACGATTAGCGTTGGTGAAATAACCTCCGTTGAAGAAATTGCAACTGATCGCAAACATGTACAGCATAGAACATTGGAGACAGAAAATGTTGAAAGAGTTGCATCTGTTACTGAACAAGAAAACGAAATTAGTAGAAAAGCTACTTCGGAAATGACCACAGTCCAACAGGTACTTGGTAGCGGTGATCAAGAGAACAAATGGGAAATTACTGTGCTTACAAGTGGTGATAAACCTGATAATTCCAGGCAATTAGATACCGTCGGGGATGTTGCATCTGTTAAATATAAAGCTAACACTTGGCAACTAACTGCCATTGGTAAATGTACAGACAACAGTAAAACTGAAAGCAAATTGGAGATAGAAACTGCTGGCACTGACCGTTCGAACAATTTGGAAATAAACGCTGCAAATGAAATCAAAACTGATGTTAGTGGGAGCAACACATTAGAAATACAGAAAATAAGTACAATTCTGACTGATTCCATACCTAATGAACGGTTGCAAATGGTTCGAAAAGATGTAGAATCGCAGAGTCGTTTGCGCGACTTCAAGTTAACTAAAGAGTTAAGAGATTGTGTACGGTCAACGGGAAAACGCATTCATGAATATAAAGAAGTACAGCAGCCTCAAACGATTAACACCTCTTATAGTAAAGCTGCAGGTAAACGGCAAGCTGATATTGTATCACAAGATAAAGAGTTAAAATCGAGAGAAAATGGCTTTGATTTTGAGAAAGATAACATTTGTGCCAAACATCTTGATGAAATCTCGAAATTGAAAATACGAATCGAAAGTCTTGAAAATGATCTAGCATCTAGGTCAAACTCAGTGGAAACCAATAGAAGAGAATCGCAGAAGGCAATCTATGAAACTACTAACAAGTACAGTTTACTTTCAGAAAGATGTGACAATGAAAAGCAAAGAATAGAGTCAAGTTTTGAGAGCGAGATTAGATATCTAAAGAAAAAACTTGAAATTCAAAAGAAAACCTACGAGGGCATGTTAATGAAAACCAAAGAAAAGTGGGAACTTAACGGACAGCAAGCATACTGTCGGTGCAGATCAGATATTCAAATACGCAAAGAAAAACGATTACTTGAAGAGAGAGCAAAATATTTGGAGAATGAGTTGCAAAAAGTAATAAACGAAAAGAACGAAAGCCATAGTTCATATAACAAAAAATTTGCTGACCTGAAAGAATTCTACGATAACGAAGTGCGAGAACTAAAAGATGTGCAAGGAAAAAATAAGCTGGTAAAACTAAAGCAGGAGGAAACAAATGAGAACAAGGAGTTAAAAAGAACAATGGAAATTGAAATTTATGAATTGAAAAGAAAACTGGCATATGCAGAGAAATGTCTAAGTGATTTAAATGTCAAATTCAGCAAAGAAAGAGTTGAACTTAGAAACTCGCTCGAAAAAGAAAAACTGGAACTTCAGGAAATGTCTAATAAATTAATCTACCAAACTAAGATAATCTTGGAGGAAGAGTTTCAGCTGCAAATTTCAAACGAAAAACGGCGATACGAAGAACAGCTGTCCAGGTTTTGTCCAGAGATTAGCTCTCTAAAGTTTGAGAAAAGGATATTGGAAAAACGATTACTTCAAGAAGAAGTACACAAAAGAGATATTATTACTGAGGTTGAGTTACAACTCCGAAAAAGATTACAGTCAGAGCACACTAACTTTGAAAGGGTTGTCAGTGAATTTACGCAAGAAACTCACAAGCGTAGAGACAACGTTTATGAAGTGAACGAGTACCACAGACGTAAACCAATCACATTACAGCTACATTTGGAGAAGGCTACTGCTAAGGAAGCAAACGATGTTTTTGCCGAGATGATCACACAGAAGACAGCACAGTCTACAAGCCAGTCTACAAACGGGACAGCTGTAAGTACGGTAGAGTAGTGCTCCTTTGATATGTCCTCGCATATAATTTTATTGTAAAGCAAAACCACACAAGCTTAAAACGAAAGATAAACGACCATAAGATATTATACTACCCATCTTTGGATGCTCAGTGGGTCTTGTGGAAGTCCTGTCCACGTTACCATTGTACAGTTATTGTTTCTTTTAACCAAACACCAACCACATAATGCTTCACTGTATTCGCCAGAACATCATCGAAAAGAACATATAGACTTCAAAATTGAAAAGTAATGGTTGAACTATCATACAGGGAAGCCATCTCCGTCCTGACTCTTTCATCAAAGGATATTGTGCTTAGTAGATCTCAAATTTCGAGCGCTTCCAAATGTTTTCTTTAAATTTCGTTTTGCCCTTTTTGTGGACTTCTTGAGAAAAATGAGTAGTAAATGTTTTCCCCGCCCGTCTTACAGCAGAACGTTTGCAAAGTAAATTTGCTTTTAAAAAAGCCACCCTATAGAGACTATTGTTTCCGCTGCTCAGTACTGGTATTAATTTTCCCTATAACTCAAATACACATACTCGCGTGCTCTCTTTTGCTAAAATTTACACACGGTACATACATGGTCCACCCTATTCTTCCCATTTCAATCCCCTGTATCAGTATTTCTTATCCAAAAGAATTGCAAAGCTAGAGACAAGAAATTAGCTGAAGCTTATACCAATTAATGTTAACAAAGTTTTGCGGAGGTAACTAGACCAGGGATTAACAAGTTGTGGCAAATTTTGTTTCCGCAAACACGAAGAAATCGATTCATACTCGTGTCAAGTTGTTTTAAGTTGGCTTCATGAAAGCATTTTGTTCGGATGGAATATAATATAGACAAATCATCTTTTCGCCGACAGAATATCATCTGATAGACCAGACGCCAAAGGGGACTGTTGCATATTGCATACTGAATGAACTAAAACCAGAATAGCTACTTCACTCACTTTTCTTGTCTCGTACATTTTAGAGAATGTGTTCACTAATGCGCTCCCCATATTCCGAGAAGAAGACGGAATCTTCTCGTGTGGTAGAACAGAGAAACATTGCACTCAAGACTAAGAACGAGCGATTAGAGCAAGAGTTGGAAAACATAAGAGAGAGACTTTTTACGCTTGATGAGTGGCACAAACAAAACGAGAAATGAAAGGAATGAAAGTCCAGGTTATGTAAGTATACATTTACACAAGAACATTAGTATTGGAAGAAACGAGTTCCCACAACCTAATGGGTCACTCCTCATCTTCCTGGGAGGCTATGACTAATGCGCAATTATTCTCTGAAATTGAGGCGAATAGTGGCAGAACATTCACTGACTTGCAAAACATGGAGGTGAATATTCTAAAAGCTACTACTTACCTTGATCGAAAATAATAATTGTATTAGCATCTACAAACTCAAGGATACCACAACACATTCGAGAAAAATAAACCTTTGCAAGATTTCTTGCTCTGTCACCATCCTAAAACGGAAGTTTACGCCGAACACTCTTTTACTTCGTAAATTATCCATCTTCTGTCTACTGGCCATAAAATAGCGAACTACATGTAATTAGATCGCTCGAATTATATCAACGACACCGAATTTGTATATGCTAATGCACATTAGTCAAAAAGCACAAATATTCTGACAAAAGCTGAGAGTTACAAAACTGCAGGTTTTAGAGCTTTTTATAGCACTTTTAATGTTTGAAAAAGCATTGTAATTGTCACAAAGGGACTACTCCTTGATTATATTTAGTTTATAACGTTTTATTTAATTGTATAAATTAAAAGTTTGAATATAAAACTGGGAAAAAAAAAAACATTTTCTATCGTTCGATTATCTTCAGGTTGCGCCGGTCTAGCAGGTGCAATTAGCTAAGCTATATACAAGTTGAACGTGTTATGATTAATAAGGCTAGTATTGAACGATTCGTTTGGGTATAGAGTTAAACGGAAGGCAGAGACTTCTATTTAATTCCAAAATAACTTTTATTGAACATGTAAGATAACCTAGGTTCTTATGCAGCCGAGTGGAAATACGATTGTTTGTCTTCGAACGCAAAAAGACAAATGTGAAGACATGGAAACACAGATCTCTTAAACACACATAAGACAACATTTTGTTCTTGAACAAATTTACTTTGATTTGATCTGATTTGATATGTATTTGACTTTCTCTTTTTTTCTTTTGCTCTTGATTGCCCAGCTCACTCATGGCTCATTTAGTTTTTTTTTCTTCTCATTTTCGTCATATTTACAAGCTTACAAAACACAGATGTTTTACATACTATCTGACCCCCACCCCAAAATGTTTAAACTAAAATGTGAAAATGATAAAGATAAACTAGATGGTTGTCACTTTTCAAGTCCAAACTTCACAGACAAATAAATCTTCGCGAAACCTTCACAGCAACAAGGATCGACGCGAACGCTCGTGAACCGCTTTCACTGGCCATTTATTTGTTTTAGCCATCATTCTTGACTGACAAGTATTGTTAAAGTTCCATTTCCGGAACCAATGAAGCGTAATTTCCATTAAGCGCGTAACCTTGACACACCTCCTTTAAAGAATGTCAATATTCTTTCAAATTTTTAGTTTTTGTCTTACATGTTTTAGTTTTGTTAGCACAATCTATCTTTGATCATATTTCTGAAATAATAACATTTTATTCGTATCTTCTAGGAAACGAAGCAAAACCGACGTTGCTGACAAGATTCAGTGGCGATACAAAACTGTCCAGCAGTAGTATTAGTCGTTTTCAAACTATAAAAGGCTTAATGCACATTATTTCTGAAAAACGTTTTTGCTATATACCTTATGAGCAGGAACAAAGTACCGATACTGATACCTATACAGTTGTTTAAAAAAAATGTTGTCTTGATCAATTTGCAGTGTGCATCGATATCGTGACCTTTACTCTTTACAAAATGTGAATAAACTATTTTATAGATGTGGTATTTAAAATCTTGTAGACAAAAACACCGTTTCTGATGTCGAAAACAAACTCATTGTGCTAAATTAGAACTTCAGACTCATAAGCTTTTATTTTTTTCGGTTTGACAACCTACAGTTCCTTTTAGGGCACATTCGATTGACTCTATTCCGGAACAGGAATAAAAATTTTGTTCAAACTTATTGGCCACAATTCCTGCCAAGTTAGAAGAAAAACACAACTGAGTTATATCTTTCGCCCCAGTCGTTACTTTTAACTAGATACTTGATTGTTCTGCGAACTAGGAGACAATTTTGAAGTTTTATTCTTAATCCAGAATAGACGGAATAGGATCAATCGAACGCACCCTTAGTCTGTGATGCATCAAGATAACAGCTTACTAAATAGCTGTATCTATCAGCTAACACGTGTTTGTTACCAGACATTCGGTCTTAAAGAAAAACTCTTAAAAAATTTGAAAACTCTATTGTATATATATAGTTATTCGTTACAAAATTCTCCTCACAAAAAAACTGTGCACTTGCATATTGAAGCGAATTACCCATTTGGGTCATTCATTGAGTTTCCCGGTTTTCTATTAATCATGTAAAAAGTTTCTTTTTCCAAACAGCTTTTAATACCTTTTTCTTCGAAGGGCATTAAGTAAAAGTATGTAAGCAAGTTAATTCGACAAGTAACGTTTTTACTTGTTTGTGTTACTGAGTTTTATTAACAGTTGGACTGGATTCACTTAAAAGGCTTCACAGTCTTTTAAGAGTAGGGTAATGAACAGAAAATATTTTGAGGACAACAACAATAACAACAACAAAAGCAGCAACAACAACAACAACAACAACAAAGAAATTTAATATTTCACCTAAAATTTGATACTGTTTAAATCAATATTTATTAGTTAAGTAGTGGGTAGGTGCTAATTGCCTGGAATAACCATAAGGGCTATACGAGCCAGGCAACCAGAACTCTATTTGATTATATAGGATCTACAGTATTGTCAATTTGTCAAATGCTAGCGCATTTCAGCACAGGCAGCCCAAGCTTGTAGTGCGGAAACGTGCAAAACTAGAGGCCATTATTAACTTTGTATTGGGAATTCACCCATTTTCAAAAATCGTATAATACTGCTCTTATTGTTGAAATAAAATTTATCTTCCTTCAGTTCACCGTGTACTTGTGTGTTGTGTGCAATTTGGGCGCGATTTGAGGCAATTTAGAGCGAGAAAGCCGCGAAGAGCTCCCCCGTATAAATATTACAGAAGGCTGGCGTCTTCTTTCGACTTCTTCGGTCTTCTTCCAAAGTCATCACAACAAAATCTTCTCCTGGCGCGACAATTCTTCCATTACGACTTCACCACGCTTTAAATGTGGACAGTTATGACCCGCATTCGTGCGGAATAATTAGCGTTAATTTGATTCAGTACTACCATATTTGGAGTTTTGACGTCAGACTGACCAGCTCATTAACTCTGGCTAAAAGAAACACCAGATTAACTACGTGTGAAAGTATACTCAGGTGAAAGATAGTAAGAGAAACGGATTATTTGAGTTTATTATCACCCAAAGTTATTAGAATGTTTTCATATGTTCGATTAAATAGATGCTTAAAAAATCATGTCTACTTCCCGGATATAGTGTCTAACTTCGCTCTTTTCGAATTGCACGCCAGTCACTAAGAAACCCCCTGCATGCATGAACTTTTAGCTTTTCGCTATTCACTTTTTTTAACTTTGCGAAAATGCCGTTCCCTGGCGAGACTGCTGCGTGGTTAAAAACGGTATTCATTTTGGGACTTGTGACGAGTTTTTGTAAGAGGAAAATAAGAAATGAACATGGAACCGTAACTGAATTCTCAGCTAGTGAAGCAAATGTTTTAAAAACGTACGACTAGAAACACTAGCCAACTTTAATAAGGGCCCCACATTTGTGTACTATGAAATGAAATGCCATAAGAACTTTCAAAAAAGTCGAGTCAATTTAATTAACTATACTTTATAAAACTTTTTGAAAACGCCGACGTCGGCGTGTCCAAAGAACTTGATCTACTCTGAAAATCAAGGCATTGTGTCATAAATCAGTTGTTTCGTAAGCACAGCAGTAGTATTTTCTAGATATTTGACCTTCGCGATAGAAATTACTGGAAATACGAAAGAGCTTGGAAGGCCAAAATGCCACATAGATTTGTTTAACTACCAAGAGCAGATGTACGTCCGTTTCTCGGATGTAGCCAGTGGGTTTGGCCTATCGAGCCAATTTCAGCATAATAGGACTAACAGACTGGAAAAGTGTTTGTTATATGCTTATACATGTCTACCTAAGACTAAAAAGAGGGGGAATGCAAAGAACATTGGACTTCCACACAGGTAAGTTCTTATAATTATATAACATTTCAAACAAGCTCTTCAACCAAAGTTCTTTCTAGTTACCGCCTCCACGTTCAAACACTTGCAAGTTATTGAACTAGCAAAGCCAGACTTGGGGCGTTAAAGAGAAAGAGAATAGTGTGGGCCGTTCCATCTGGTTGTAAAATATTTCTAAAAGTTAGCGCACGGCACTTTCTAAGAATTATAACATATTATGTTACTCGTAACTGTTAAGTCATAATTTTGTTTTGGTTTTATAATCTTTCCTTGATTCGTTTGTGTACGAGAGAGGCGAAAATGCCGACAAAAGAAAATGTTAACGAATTCATATTCACCAAAGGTTAATTGTTCTTTCGGCAAGTTTGAAGCGATCCTGCATGCCTGGATATTAAAAATCACAGAAAGAAATTGATTTTCGTGCAGACAGCTAGCGCAGGCTGCGCAAATGTCGACATTACCGAAATGAAAGAAGCGCTAATTTGAATTATCAAAAAAAAGCATATCCATAACTGTAAAATTGCAGTAGTTTCCAACATAACTGCCCTACATAACTCCAAGTTAAACTGACACTTCGTTTGTAGAACGATAGTTTCTGTTCAAATTGTGTAACTTTATCTTTGACTTTGGGTTATGTCAAAGTAAGAGCTGGATTTTACTGAACCAAAAACTTGTTCTTAATATCTCTATTCATGTACCGCTGGCAATTCGTCAATCTCTGAAAACTATCATATCGCGGGGCTGTTATAACAGTGCAATGCAGCGAACTTCAAAGTCACGGTATTTCGGCATACATGCACGTAGTCACGTCCCAACCCGAAACTAAACATAATCATCTCCGTATGAAAATGAAAACCATTTTCTTCATATCAGTCGGCGAAAACCATCTGTAAACGGTATCTTTCAAAAGTTTTCGTTACAAGTCTTGAAAAGTTACCACTATTTCATTGTTAGGGATCTCAGATATATTCAATTATACGAACTGTGCGCTTTGAAGCACTAGGGCACAGGTAATGAATTTAACTCATATAAATGCGCTGGCGAGTGTTTGAATTTATTAATAGGCAAGAAAGTACAACGCTTCTGATTTTCACACATCGTCATGAAAAAACCCCATTAACAATAGACCTTAGCTTTGCTTTGTTATACGGTTTTAACACACTCCTTCGAAAGCCTGAACGTTCTCTGCAACGTTCTCTGGTTCTCTGCACCGCTGCAGAGTACGACATTTAAATCTAATAACTGCGTGTTAGGAAAATGGGAGATCAAGTAAACA
>JAOEJI010837361.1:0-10159 GCA_025448255.1 Umimayanthus chanpuru
AGAGTGCTCGAAGGTCTGCAACATGTTGCTCGGCGTTGGGGTTAGAGATTAAAATATCATCAACGTAGTCAAACACAAAGTCTAAACCTCGGAGAACCGTTTCCATGAAGTGCGGGAAAGTTGGGCCGCGTTGCGTAACCCAAGTAGCATACGGCAGAAATCACAGGGACCAAAAGGGGTGGTGATGGCTGTCCTAGCGATTTCATCTTCATTGTACGGTTATCTGATGGTAAGCCTAAGCAAGGTCGATCTTTGAAAAGACGGTTTTGCCCGCTAAGTTAGCCGCAAACTCCTGAATATGTGAGATCGAATAACAGTTGTGATGTCGATCAATCGTCGGTAGTCCCTGCATGGTCGTTATTCGCCATTAGCCTTCTTCACCATATAGACGACGCGCTCGTGCAGAGACTGGGCACCCTTGGCCTTTGGTAATGATGCGGTGTGTTACGCTGTGGCGGATAGGTGTGTCGCTTGTAATCTCGCAGGAGCTGGGTGTAAGGGTCGTTGCCTGTTAGGGGAATGAAATGTTGCTTAAAACCCGAGATGATAGCGTTTCCGAGGGTTCCACAGTGATTCTTGTCCCATTTTTTGTGTCAGTGAGGCGCTTCTTGTCCCGGTCCATTAGCAACTTGTGCTGTAACAAGAAATCTGCGCGACTAATTTACTGCATGACATCAACTGTGATGAACCGACAGATCAGGGAGTTGTTAGTAGCATCCTCACGTAAAGTAATATACTCTTGTGTAACGGTCGGCGCTCGTTGCAAGAAAAACACTTATTTCGGTGCCAGTGTCAATAGGAAAATACTACTTGGAGTTTTTGTCGAAAAGTTGGCTTAAATGAGATGAGCCTGTCATGTGTGCGCCGTTCACGGACTGGCTGATCGTGTATCGCATCAGAGGAAACTTCCTCATTTAAACCATTGCTTCTTTCAACTGTTCTTGTCTTCTGTAAGTTTGGGAGCTTGAAGATGTAAATTGGAAAAACAGTAATAAAGGTTAAATAAATACATAAATAAATAAATAAATAAATAAATAAACGTTTGGGAGCTCAATTTGCGGTTTTCCATCATGTTATACCGAGAACAAAACTTTAAAAATTACAAAAAGGTACAAAAATCCAAGGACTTTACGTTAGACCAAGTTTGCTCTATTTTGTCTGCTGTGAATGATCAATCTCGTAATTTTTTTGGTCGAAGAAAGTTGTACACTTTATACCTTTGCTGCAAAATGAACATTTTTAGACCGCACCTTGGAAATTAAATTATTACTACGGTGATCACCGAAGTTGTCTGTACCTCTTGCTATCGCACACACGTGCGTAATCCTTTTTCCGACACGCCATCCGAATGCGATTCTCAAGGGACTCCTATGCAGAGCCCTTTGATTCAACGTGGTCCCACGAACGAGACTGAAACAACCTAAAGGTCTGAATAACTTTCGAGCATGTCTGAATAAAGGTGGCCCTTCGAGCTAATCCAACTTATTTTACAGTATACGCTAATGACATTTCTAGCAGTTTTGCTCGACTAATAACTTATTTCACTATATCAGCATAATAACTGAACTTCTTTTTTCTTCCTTTCCTGCCAAATTATACTGAGATATAGCTCTGTAGACCAGTTAAAGGGCACACCATTAGATTATGCCCTATCTCCTTTCTTTAAAGTAAAGTGGTGCAGATGTACTATATCTGTGAAGGTAAATATATATACATTGTAATAAAAGACTTGAAACAAACAAACAACAACAACGACATTTCTACTAAAGAAAACACATTTAGAACGTTTTAAAGCAAGAATATGAAACCATGCTTGGTTTACCGCGTACAGACCAATACTGAAACATTTGTACTTCTATTTCAGCTTGTTCGATGTTAGTCTAAAGGTTGACGAGAAGAAGTTCAAGGCTCCAACTGGATGTCGGGAAATCCCACGACAAGTCAGTGACAGGAGTTTGAACTACAAGCTCTTCCGCTGACCGCATGGAACACAGCCGCTTCAAAGCTGTGTGTTGTAGATTGGACTGGTGTTGGACTGGCTCCGTTTTACGAGATTATACCGTTCCCACTGTAGTGTAGTTTGTAGATTGTCACAGATCATTAAAGAGCATTTTAAAAGAATCTGTTCCTTTTAATAATGTTGGTGGAATATCGGCAACTAACAAACGAAAAGAAATTCTTGGCTGGTTGAGGAAGAAAATTTTTCAGATACACTTGCTTCAAGATGTAGTTTCACTATTGACAATCGAAGAATGGGCATGTGAGTGGGGATACAAAGCTTTATTCGGGTGTAATTCAAGCAATAGAGCGGGAGTTGGAATTTTGTTTAACAATAATTTCTCTTTAGAAATCCTTACTAAATTTCGAACTGACATAAATGGTTGTTTCATCATTGCAGAAAAAAATCAAATAATTCAACTTACACTACTGTAAATGTCTGCGCTCCAAATGAAGACAATCCTAATTTTTTAAGCTTCAGACAGATCAGCAATTATACAGGCGCGTAACCAGGATTTTCCGTGGGGAGGGGGGTGGGGGGTGCGTGTGGGAAGTGAAGGTTAGTCCTGGGGCATGCTCCCCCGAGAAAATTTTTAAAAAATTTGATTGCCTTGGACTGCATTTCGCGCGTTTTCATTGTGGAGAATGAGAGAAAGAGAGTATGGAGTATTCAAAGAAAAAGTAAATCGCCACTGCTTGATCTTTTGAAAATATAGCACAGGGCCGGGCTAGTCATCCGTCAAATGACCGGCCAAATAAAATTCAGCTCAGATATACGGAGGTTTTGGCCGGTCAAACATACATTAACTTTCAAGTCTTTTAACGCGGCAAAATTATTTGTACATTAGTGCACTGGTTAAGACTGTCAGCCATGTTTGAAACATTATACACATGCTGCAACATGTATCAGCTAAACCAGTGTCACAGGAAAACCAAACAACTTGCTTTGCTTGCGCGGACCCTTTCGCGATAATTCAACAGGTTCAGTTGCAATTCGCAGGTCATTTAAAGCGGCTCTTACACACAGCCATTGACAGTACGAAGTCGTAAAACAACTAATTAGTTAAGAATGCTTAAAACTGCTTCTGTCAGACTAAACTTGAACATGAAATTAAACAAGAGGCTATTAAATAGCCCTGACTCGGGCCTCGTAATTGTTTTAAAAGAGACTGAAACAGCATATACATCGATCTCATTTGTTCTCTACAGTTCGTAGCCGGAAATCGAACTCGAGGTAGCTGATTGAAAGTCCAATGGCCTAACCGCTGTGCTATCGAGACACGCAATGAGTCTGACCCGTATTTGACCCCACTGGTTGTAAAAACTGTGCTACCGATACGCCCGCGCAAATTCATATCACTTTGCTAGAACTCGCTTATCTGCAGTGGACAATCGCGACACGGAAAACAAGAAAATTAGAAATAGGAACGGAGCAGAAACCTCAACTCGGTGCCTTAAAGAAATAAAACAAAAAAGACACAAGAACCCGCAAACGCTAGTTTACACGGTCTAATTTATTCTTTCTGTTCATTAGCGCCAGGAGGTACCTGAGTGTCTTTCTTTGCCTTTTGCCTTTTTCTTTTTTTCCCTTTTATCCTTTTTTCCTTCTTTTTTCGCCATATTAGTCATTTTCGAGTGGAACGTTTCGGACAGGTACGTGAGGGGTGCACGTGCACCTGGTGCACCCCCCTGCCTACGAGTCTGTTATATACTGTAACATATTTCGAGAGTAACAACATCATTATTAGGAGTGATCTTAATCTTGTCCTAGATGTTATCATTGTTAAGAAGGGAGTGAGGACCTCAGCTCAGTTTAATTTCCTAGAGGAACTCGAAAAACTTAAAACAAAACTAGATCTAGGTGACATTTGGAGGGAAATGAATTCTGAAGTGAAACGTTTTTCGTTGAGAAGGGCAAAGCCAAAATATTCAGTATAGGCTAGATTTATTTTTACTCGGTAACAGCTTTTGATAAAAAGTTGAAAAGACAGACAACACACCCGGCTACAAAACAAACCAAACAAACTACTCTATGGTTTCACTCTTCCTGAAAACTAAATGAACCCCAAGGGACCAGGCTTTTGGAAATTCAACAGCTCTTTTCTCTCTGATTTAGAATATGTAAACGAGGTGAAACAAGTAATAGGCCCTTTGCAGCTGGAGGTCACATGGTACAAAATCCAAAATATTGGAGAGCAAAAGAATACAATTAGACTCCACTGTGAAACGTAAACAAAGAAAAATCACACTTTTAGTTGATTGTGTTTTGTTTTGGAGTCTAACACATTCTTTTGCTCTCCAATATTTTGGATTTTGTAGCATGTGACCTCCAGCTGCAGAGGACCTATTGGCTGTACAGTCCGGGCCGAATGTCGGCGCTCGGCAAATAAGAAACTCCTCTGCAAAGCCTCATATAACGTGAAAACCCATGATGACCGTTCTTACTCCTGAACTTCATGAACTGCCTGTGGCAGAACTTCCCGCCCGAGAACCCCGGACAAACCTATTCCGTCGTACCTGGTTACTACCCGCCCATCTACGTCTACGACGACGGCGAACCTCTGGATTTCAACGATTCTGTCTTTGCCGCCTACCCTGGCTCGACATCGAGTTGGAAGCCGAACAACCCGGCATCGGCGAGAAACTGATTATGGGAAAGAACTGAGCCCAACAAAGAAATGACTATAGAAATGGCCAAGGCCGTTCTATCCAAGACCTAATATGGACAGCGTCAAGAAGAGATCTTGAGAGAACTGGATAGCAGAATATAATCTATCTAGACTGTAATAAAGAGACACACACAAATGTTACAACACCGTATCGTGTTTTATTTGTCTGTTCTGGGTAGGTTCTTTTACATTTCTTCTTTTCACTTCTTGGTGATAGCCCTGAGAAGCTTGTTCACGCCAAATTCGGCACCAGCTCCAACGGTAGCTTTGGCTGCTGTCTTGGCCAGCTTTTCACGGTCTTGCTCGTAGCTTTCTTGACCACGTTTCTTGCAGCCCCTTTGAATAAGTCACTCAATATCCCACGTCCCACCTGTCTGAAAAAAACAACCATTTTTAAAAACATTTTTTTACATCGGTCCGTCGCTATTTTTAAAGCGTAAAAATATTAATACTCACTCGTCTGACATGTGACAACCGCGTCTTTTAAACGATCTTCCATTTCTCCTTTTTCTTCTCGAACGGCTGCGGGTACGACGTCTGTAAGCCATCTTACCCTCGACGAGATCGATTAGTGAATGAAATCTATTTTTTTAACTATTCATTTTTATGTACTCACCCCTTATTTTAAGGAGCCTGAGCTCCCGGGCTGAGCTTTCAATTACTAAACGAGTGCTTCAACTTTTCCATCCGTGACACCGATGGTGTCCTCATCTTCTTGGGCGTCGGTTGGTACTCGTAGAGTTCTTCACTGTCCGACGACGGCGGTGTCGGTGGAGGCGTCGGCACCAGATACATCACCCTACTCGTAGTAGCAGCCTTTTTTTCTTTTTGCTCCCACCCGGTCTCGCGTAGGGTTTCTTAAAGGTCACATTCTTCTTCTTTTTCGCCACTCTTTTTCCAGGGGGACCTCCATCTTTACCATCATCATCTTCTGCATCCTCCACCTAGCTCTTCATCACGTGTATTGATTATTAGTCTAGGCGGGCGGTTTACAACACCGCCTGTAGGCTTCACATAATAAGCCCGCTGTCCGCCATCTTGATATATTTTTCTGGCCATTTTCTTTTTAAGTTCTAGTTGATTGAGTAGGGCTCGACGTCTGTAATCAGACATTTGGTGATCTCTTCTAATTCTATTTTGGCATTCTCGTAGGCGGCCATCGCTTTTAAAGAAGGCGGTAAACTCAACCTTTCTTCAAGCACTTGGGCCTGTCTCTCTATCGGGTACAGCGCAAACTATTTCGACATCCCTTTCAACTGAACAAGCTCTCACCAAGGGGTTGAAAATACTCAGGGCTTGCGGTATGAGCTTCACCAACCCGTCAAACAGCCCGTTTCTGTGTTGATTCAGCAACCTTCTGGCGCGGTCGTGCGACGTGCCAGGACTAATAAACTCTTTGAAGTAAACATGTTTCCCACGACGCTTCAGCTCCCTCAGGTGCTTTTTGGGCAATCCAATCCGCCGTTCCTTGCTATTTTGAATTCCGTTTATCACCACTTCCTGTAACGCCCTCAGCTGATTTCCCGTAGCATGGCGGATCATTTTTTGACGCGTCCGTTGTTCTTATTCTTCAATAAACTTTTGAGAAATTCATGTTCAAGCACCACATGCGGTAGGGTCTTCATACTATCTTGTACGGTTCAAACCGCTTGCTCTTGCAGGGTCTCAGTCTCAGGACCACCGTCGTATCGCTGGTAGGATGCACAATCTTTTGACCGTCACTCGCTTGCACCGAAACCCTAATGCTGCTGAGTTTATTCTTCACCACTCTTTCAAAGGTTCGCTTTTTCGGACCGTAACGCACGTGGCGTGATTTCAGCTTGGGAGCAGCCAGGGTCTCCAGCACCGGCACCACCATCTCATCCTGTATCCCGTCGCAGTAAAGAAAGCGAATGTTCTGTATGGGTTTGTCCGACGACAGTTCCAACGGGGAGGACAACACATCTTCCGGCACAACTAGTCCGTCTTCTAACCAGGAGTCCTCCACAACCAAATGTCTTGCCAGAGGAGGGCTCACACCCACATCCAGTTCCTCATAGATGTTAAATTTACCGTCGGCAAAGGTAAAACATTTATCTTCCTCAGCTAACTTGGCAGTCCTTTTCACCAGGTCTTTCACCGTCTTCATCCTCTTGATATCGGCGCTGGCAATTTCTTTCGTGTAGAAACAATTCTGCATCTCATGCTTTTTCTGAAAACGGATGGTGTTCGATCTCACATAAACGGCGCAACTTACAGGGGGTCTGGACACCGTCGATACTTCATCCTTCATGACAAAGTTCAGACTGTCCAATTTTGCTTCCCATCTCCTGTCCAGAGTCAACGTCTCGGGCAATACAGTCACAAAGCTCGAACTGTTGCCTGCCGAAGCTTGATGATTGTGCAGCGTTATAATGCGCTCCTCTCTTTCGCAATGCCATCTCGTCGAATGTGTATCAGAGTTCGGCTGCAAGCATACTTAGATCCCATCTGGGCCACGCATGCCTCGGATTACGTATCGAGCACCTAAACGGACGTAGACCGTAATAAGACTCCAAATAGGGCATATTGCGCATTGTTCTCTTTCGACGCGTCAATTTCCTCTTCATCTTCTATCCAACGTCCTATGACGTCTAGCCCTATGAACCGTCGGTTGCGTTCTACCCGGGTAAGTCACAACCACCGTTCTATATTCAGTTATCGAGTTCGGTTCTCTCCCATCCCTCGTGGTGAAAAAAGAGATACTTTATATCTTCCACGTCAGACTCTGCCGTGTCATTCAATCTCTTGCGAACAACACTCACCGAAAACACCTTGCACTACTCGTAATCGACGTACGGCATGAGCCCGCACTCCCACTCGGCATGATGTTACATCCCGGACACAGCACGGGTCTTAGTTCCTCAAATATTCCTCTGTGTCTTTCTCTTCTTGCGATTAACCGCGGGGAACGCCTCAGCGGCTGTCCGCTTAGTCCCAAGCAACGATTCCGGTATTCTTACATCTTTAAAACAATGTGCAGCACGCGTTCCTTCACCAGGCTGTATATACGACTGAAGTCTCACGGCGTCTGAAGTCCGCGGGTGACGGTCGCAAAATAAACATCCAAACGGTCTCTCTATCGCGTCCAAATAGGCCTGATAGGCCTCTTGCGTCTTGCCCGGAAACATGTGACTGAACAGACAACTCACCCTCTTACTGTCCCGCGGGTTCTTCATCAGCACGTTGTAGTGGGAATTGATGGACATGGTCCGCCCATGTTTACACCATGGAAACGGATTCTGAGCAATGTAGATGCACGACGTGTCGTTGTGTTGCGTCCCCTTGGTAAACGTATCCACGACCAAGTCGATATTTTTAGCATCGTTCGTCAAATCGTCCAGAATGAGCAACCCTGGTCTCTCTCCCGGCTTGAACAGTTTATCCACCGTCACCGTCGGCAAACTCCTGATGAAGTTGACATCGTAATCCTGGTACAACACGTCAAACAACGGCGACTGCCACGTGCTACCGTAACACATCACCACCTTCTTTGGCACCCTGTCAAACATCTGCTTCTTATGCTTGATCAGATTCTTGATGAACGTGCTCTTTCCCAACTGACTCGGCCCCGAGACGATGATGTTGCACGGGGTCTTTAAGCGCGGATCGAATCCTTCCACATCCATCGCCACTCAACTGAATCTGTACTTGCAAAAGTTCTCATGTCCCGTTTTACTTTTTTTATTGTGTCGGTGAGCCGTGACGTATTTGTGCGCCGGCAGATAGGCATCCACATACCAACGAATGTAGGCCTCATTCAACGCCAGATCCGTCGAAAACGTGTGCCGCGTGATCTTGTCAAACATTTCACCACGTGCACGCATGTGCAACATCCCCAACGCATAATCTCCACACACGTCCTAAAAGAGACTCTGAAATTGATTCTTGTTCACCCGGTGCGTCTTGTGTCTGTCCATAAATTTCACAAAATGCTTAGAGTACACCCCCGCTTCCATCCCGTAGCTGTCATAAAATTCCACCACGTCTCCTTCACCCTCTGAAAAATAAGAATCGACCCAGTGACTGCTGGGTTCGGTGTCGTCGTCCGTGTTGGCCACAAAGGCGACGGGTCGCTCGTCAATCTCGTGCTTGGGCAGAAAGTTGGCCGCATACACACCACCCCATACTTTTTTCAGCACGTCGTTGTGTTCCGCACGCTGTGCAATCCCACACGTCGTCAACGCTATCGCGTCAAACAATGATCCATTCACATCACATCAAGTTCCTTTATTCTTCAAGTTTGTAATACAACATTTTTTTCACAGTTCAGTCCTCTCCACACCGCCATCTCTTCAACGGGGGTAAAATACATTTCCCTGGTGGTCAATCTGCACCATTCTGGAAAGATGCCCATAAAATTGGCGTCCAACACAAGTGATGTCACACGAGAGGTTTCCAGTATCCTGAACACTGTCCACTCCCAGCAGTGCCTGCTTGTTGGGCGTCAGGTTGAACCGGTAAATGTAGTAGGATTTCAAAACTCATCTTCTGTAATGTTAGTACCGACACCTTTCAAAGCTGGAGACCCATCTTGCAGGAAGAAGTTGAGGTAAGGTTTTAGGGAGTTGACGTTATTCAATTTTTCCATCTTGGCATCCATCTCGCGCCCTTTCACTTTCACCTTGAAGCTGATCACACCCTCTCGCGTGATCAAAAAGGGGTTGGTCGTGTACTGCCCCGCCGCTCGCACCTGGTTCTGCACGTAGCATATGAGTTCTTCCGGGATCTGGCCCTGAAAGATGCTGTCGAGGTGAGTCGTCACCGTCCCCACCGGAACGGTGCGAGTCTCAAACTTGTTGTGCGGCACGGGAACCTTCCAGGTGTCGGTATTCCACCGGGTCATGAATCTGCTCTGCACATCCGGAGCCGGCGTCTCAGTCGCGACTTGTACACACCCAACTTCGGTCGCGTGGCCATCGCATCATTAGCCGCCATGAAACACAATTCGGGCTTGTTGAAATACACTTCTAGACTCAACTTCGTGCCGGCGGCAACAGTCTATCGGTCTTAAAGAGGTCCAGAATCGGCACCCTAATGAACATGCGGCGAGCCGTGCGAAACACGTTCCGCTTTCCTTCCAACCCCTTGTTCTCAGTCGGACTCAGTGAGTCAAAATGCCCGCTCGTGTCGTCCTTCCACCCTTGCAGTTCCAGGTAGGACCCTTTCTGTTCACCCGAAAAATTCAGCGCCGTCTGCAGATAGGCCACCTTGGAATAGATGTCGGATTCTGGAGAAACAATGGTGTTTTTGAGCCACATCTTAACGGTCAGTATCACCGAATGGAAAAAGTTGTTGACAAAGTGTCCATTCCCGTCTTCCGAAGCCGATCCGTCACCCTTGGTCATGTAGAGCCACAGCGCCAGGTAGGTGTGCGCCAAACTGATCAGATCCACCAAGAACTCACCCGTCTCGAACCTGACAGGGTCGATGCTGTTATCGTGCAGTGCCACCTCATCCACATGCATCCCTTC
>JAOEJI010839582.1:0-13878 GCA_025448255.1 Umimayanthus chanpuru
CAATTATTCTCTTCAATCTCGGTGAATAGTGGCTTTTAGAATATTCACCTCCATGCTTCGCATGTCGGTGAATATTCCGCCACTATTCACCTCGATTTCAGAGAATAATTGTTAATTGTAAATTGATTCTGAAAAGCCCCTTGGGGAGAATTGATATTAAAGTATTGTATTGTATTATATTGTTCAACAAAATAATCTCGTTGTTGCAAGTGAGTACAAAGGAGAGAGGTTAGCTCGTGAAATAGGTCATTTTCCATTTCATAATTACCACGATATCCAGTCCATGTTATGGTAAACCAATTCACTGATTATTTGCAGGGATTTTCAGAAATGCCCCAACGGTTTCGATTCTTTTTCTTAGGTTATATGCACGATATTACAGAAAGTAAAAGATCCTGTAAATTTATTAAAATACAATTTCTTGGACATTTCCTGGATATTTCTATGTTCTGGTAAACCAATTTACTGGTTATTTACAGGGTCTACCATGAACACGCCCACGATTTCCATGCTTTTTCCAGGTTATTTTCATGATATTTACTAGAAGCTAAAATCCAGTAAATTTATTAATATACGATTTACAGGATATTTACAGGATATGTCCAGGATATTTCCATGTTCTGATAAACCAATTTACTGGTTATTTACAGGGTCTATCATAAACGCGTCCACGATTTCCATGCTTTTCCCAGGTGTTATTTCCATAACATCTCCATAATTTTTACAGGAAGCTAAAATCATATAAATTAATTAAAATACGATTTACAGGATATTTACAGGATATTTCCATGATAGTTCAGCTCAATTTCCCTGATGATTTCAACAATTTACAGCTTATTTCCATGATCGAATACAGACTTTTACAAGATATTTACAGGGTTTCCATAAAAATTAAAATGTTATTTCCAGAAAGTTGAAAACCCTGTAAACGAACCATTATCATGTAAATCCAGATTTACAGGATATTTACACGAAATTTACACGAAATTTACATGAACTTTACTGAATTTACATACTCTGCAAATTTTACGATTTTCCAGTGAATTCGGGCAAAAAAATCTGGTTGTATTATCAATAAATAGCAGTGCATTTTTTGGAAAAGCGATAAAAATTATGCTCGTAATGACAAATTATGCCAAAAATTAAGCTAGCACAAACTGTCAAAGCCTACTCCTTTTTTTGCCTCGAACGACGTTTGCTGAGTCACCTTCAACTCTGTAAACGAAATATGCAGTTGAAGAAAATGACACTATCAACAACTAGTTTCTGTTAACGACCATATTATGTTTCTGTAGGTTTAAAGAAACAGCGACTCGTGTCTCTCGAATCATGAGTGACCGTAAACGTTTGCCGCTTGAAGAAGCGGCGGACTGGATCGAGTTTATACACAGTCACCGCGGAGCACATCATTTGCGGGCTCAATTAGTGAATCTGAGTTGGTATCAGTAATATCTGTTGGACGTACTCCTGTTCCTTTTTGCTATATTTGGAGTTGTTGCCATGATGATAGTTGAGATGTGCAGGTATCTTTGCGGGTGTTGCTGCAGAAAGAGTGGTGGCAAATCAAAGAAGGAGTGAGCTGGAGCGAAGGGAACACAGGAAAGATGAAAAGTTTTAAACCGCTTTCTCAGTCTTACAGCTAGTTTTATATCTTTTAGCGCTTTCTCACTTTTGTATCCACTGCTTGTATATTTTACAGCACTTACAAACTAACCCTAACGCCAGTTAGTTCTGTGGTTGAAAAGAATTGTAATCACTGAAGAACTAGGGTGACTTCGTAATCGAACTAGTGGACAAACATTATGAGATTAATTTTTTTGTAATTACTTTACGTGATGATGTGCAAAAGCTGTAGACCAAGATAGCAGCTTGTATTCATATTCTGTTTAGATGTCTTTTCATTCAAAACAAAAATAGTTTAGCTATCTTTTTTAATGCTTTGTCAAGATTAAGAAGATGTATTACATCAAACTCTGCAAAAGTGTATGGATTTTCATGACACATTTTAAACGTAATCGGCTAAGCTGTTTTTTTTTTTCAATTTTAAATAAACATAGTTTTAGTTGGTCTTTTTTGAAGGGACCTCGGCTGAAAAGCACTTTGGCCGTCAAATAAAACTTTAACGTTTCCATATTATGGTTGGGCGTTTTTAAAAAGCTATTATTCTGTCCACAGCGCCAATGCCAGGCCTTTTGGTCCTTCGAATTTCCCAACCGCCGCCATCTTGAATTGTGACGTAGCGTTGCACTGCCGTGCCCAGGCCCCAGCAAAAAAATTGTGCAAAAAAAATGGCGACTAAAGAAAGTTCAGTGCCGAAACCTTCAGCTTCAAGCCAGAATATACTGTGATAATCAGTCAGAATCAAGCTCGGGTGAGATGCAATTGGGTAAGGATGAGACCAAAAGATTTTCAGTCACTTATTGGTGGCAGTTTGCGAAAGGCTCGACTTCCACATGATTAAAGAAAAAGATCGACTAGTGTACACGTCTGCTGTAGACTAGCAGAGAGATCGACAAATTATGTTGCTGTTCTCAGTGGGAATTTCGAACATCTTAACTACATCACAGACCACTCTGATTTTGAAGCTGTTTGTCTGAACGGGACAGTGTAAATAAAATATGATATTATTATTATTGGTGACAATATGTAACACTGATTTTGATAAGGTGTGTGAATAAATCTTCTGCTTTGGTGCAAAACTAATTAAACATATAATTTAGGCAAACCATTCATCCGATTGACTTGATATGTGGCACATGAGCTTTCTTTGTACGTTCAATTAATTTAAACTACGTGGTGACTAATTGGTTTCCATGGCAACAACAAACATAAAATGACGTCACAAGCAGCCGCCATCTTGGATTTTCAAATTTTCACAATTTTTTCATATTCCAACTGAGCACTGAAAATGGTGAGAAAACAACACTTAGCGATTGGAATCTATACAATTGTAAGATCCAATATAAAGTTATCAATATTTAGTCTTTTTTTAGCGAAAATAGTCACTTTCTTAGCAAAAAGTTGGACTTTCGTAGTCAACATACAGGTTGCGTGTCTTTTTATAGTGACGTCATCAATCGTGATGTTACTTAACTACCGTGAAACGATGTGTTAACGAACAAAACAGTTGTACCAATGATTTTGGTAATCGGTCAATATCTGGGGGGCGGGGGTGGGGGGAGCAGTTTAACCTCCCACATGCCTTCTAGGGTTAAACATATTTACAATATCAGACTCTCTCATTGATAGGGGAAGCCCATTCCAGAGCTTGGGGACTGGGACAGAGAAGGCTCGGTCATTATATGATTTGGTGTTTACTCGTATAACTCGCAAATAGCCCTGAGAGGCTATACTCAATGCGCTAAGCTTAGTAAGTCATATATGTAGGTAGGTGTCAAGCAATTGAGGCCTTAATACAAATAAGTAGTAGTCATGGGAAACAAATTTCGTGTTGGTGTTATCAACTAAAAGAGCGATCATAGAAGTTTAGTTGTTATTCTTGTGCATCAATCAACTTGAGTTAATTTGTACGAGGGACTGTTAAAAGGAAGCAATAGACCTGCCTCAGGTTGCGCCAAATCTTTCCTTTTACATGGCCGACTTACAAGGTACAACTTTTGGCTACGATTCTTGCATGCAACCTACTTAGGAAAGGAATTGTGTCGTGTAAATCAAGTTAACTGTACAACTCTCCCACGACTAGTGCATCTTAGTCAAGAATCGTTGCAGCGTTTTGAACCACGTTGTAAAATCGTATGACATCCTGGGAGAATCACAAGATATTTAGTGTCCGCCATTTTGTTTGATGCTCTCCCCGGTCTCCTGACTGCAAAACCGAGAGAATGTTGTACATATTTTATGGTGCCGTGAGCTAAAAGTCAATACCGTAACTGCTAAAACTTTGCCTAAATCTGTTGCACGCGAGAGTTGTACATATAACAGTGGTTCCGTGTAAATCGACCTATATACAGTCCGATTTATAGTAGATTGATGAGTGATTGCAGTTTCTCGTAAGTTGTTTCGTCAACTATGATATTCTTGGCCTTCAAGGAACTCATTTTCAATGCAAGAAAGCGTTCTTATCAAACCTCGGGCATAGCCCCGGCTTTCTGTGGAAAACAAAACCCTAGACAAACACTACCACACAGGAAAAATACTTTGAGGCGCCATCTTCTACGTAGTCTGAACGATGCACGAGAAAAAAACAGCGTGTTGGAGTAAGTCAATTAAAACAGCGATCATAAACATTTATATTTCAAAAAGTTCTTGTGCTTCTATCAAATCCAAACAAGGGTAAAAAGAAAGTAAAGAAGAAGCGGACTTGATAAGCCTGCCTCAGATTGTACGAGAATTGAAAATATACCATAAACAGAAGATTACCGAAAGGAGGAACTCCTCAATTTCTACAGATTCGATTTTCCGTTAATGTACAGGTATTCGTAAAATATGTATGAAGCATATCACAACATCCAAATATTCTCTATTGCGTGATTCAAAATTTTCCAAATGGAGACTCTGAAGTGTTCTAAGTTACCTTACTTCCAGTATGTTATTGCTATCTTAGCAGTTCTTACCACGTACATAAGTGACCTCCAGGTAAAGCTTTGTCAAGGTATTTTTGTTGCCGTTTCACTTCACTTCACTTACATTCATTAGTGTAACCTCGGTAAAGCCGATACAACTCACACAGTGCATTTAGATGTTAACATTCAGACACAGTTCAAAATTCAAATTTCTTTATCTCGGCCTCAAACGCGTTTGCGTTATCGCTGAGGTCTACAATTGGTTGTGATGGGCTGTTCCAGGCAGTTATGGCACGCGGAATGAAGCTATACTTAAGTACATTTGTACGAGAAAAGGTAAAATAAAGTACTTGGAGTACATGTGTCGGGTTTTACGTGTAGGCGTGGACAAATGTTGCAAGGGAAGAGCTGATAGGGAGAGTAGGCCTTCGTTAAAGTATATCAATCCGGATATCAGCATATTAGCTTCTCTGCACTTCTTGAGTGACTGACTGACCAGGTCAGAAAGGTGGTGTATTATCGGGCCAGGTTCAAAGTTATAGTAGTTTGAAGTCTCAAAACGAACTGCCCTCCTCTGTACTTTCTCAATCTTAGGTTTGCTGTGTGCGGATCCCATGTTATGCTCGCGTATTCTAGCATTGGTCTCACAGGCCCAGTATACGCCGCTTCCTTGATTTGTTGGTCGTAGTATATAGTAGACTTTCGAGATTGGCTGGTAACATTGTTAAGTTAAAGGTTTACTCGGTTTATTGAAAATCAGTTTTCAAACATAATCTTGACACAAATCCTGAACCTAAAACTAAAATCTCTATTTCGAAACCTAAACAAAAATAACACACCCTAAACAGTTAAACTGAAAAAATCATTCCGTTCTGTGAAGAGGCCGGATGCAACCAATCATGGAGACGCATATCGGCAGGCAGAGAACCTGTCGACAGTTCACTCGCGGTGAGTCACGGGAGATTCAATCTCTACAAAGTAGATTTTCCTTCCAACCAACAAACCTTCAGATAACAGAACCTTTCACAAGTAACACAATTGTAAGAGCATTTTTCGCACAGTGACTAGTTTGTACCAGTTGTGTTTGGGTTCAGGTTCTTTATAGGGCAATATCGTTTTTTCTAACAACTTCTCTCTCGAATGATGCTGCTCCCTTTACCAGCTTCAAAGTATCGTCACTAACTAATTTCAGCGAGCAGCAAACTTGATAACGTGCGCAAGGTAGTGCACACAACACAGAAAAGCCGACGGACAAGAAAAGCACAAGTATTTTCTTTCTCCTGCCTCTTTTATCTTCGTGTTCTTTTGTTCGAGCTGAACATTATTTATTCATGTGCATTAAATACGTTTTGCACCCTACTTTCTTCATTTGCATTTTAGTGTGGTAACTGAAATTTTGTGCTGTAGGAGAAAAAGATAGTTTGTTCATGTTGCAGTGACATTTTTGGACAGCTGGTTTTTCGATTGGTGTATTAGTTTTTCTGTCATGCAATTTTCATTTTAGGGTGTTGTAATTTTGTAACTAAAATGATCAGATCTTTTTCTAACTGATTTCAGGCAGCAGTATACTTCACAGTGTCCGCAGGAAATGCATACAACACAGAAAAGACGGAGAAAGTGAACACGAGTGTTTTCCATCAAGCGCCTCTAATGCCTTCTTGTTCTTTTGTTCTGGCTGAGGCATTATTTATTCATATAGCAAGAATATGCTTTGCGCCCTAGTTTTCTCCGTCAAATCTTAGTGAGGTAACTTAGTGTTATGTCGGGGAAGAAGAATGACAGTCTGGTTTGATAGTGTTGTAATTTTGTTAAGGAAAAGATCTTAGTGTCGATTGATGGTTTATAGGTTGATTTGAGTGCCTTGAGGCTTAACTTCTGGTGGTGTTTACTTGGGGTTTTCAAATATTGAAGATGGCTGTCATAAAGCAAAATACCAGTGTTTTCTAACAGGTAACTCTATCGTCTTCTTATTCTTTTGTTCTAGCCGAAAAATTATTTATTGATATAGAATGAATATGCTTTGCGCCCTAGTTTTCTCCTTCGTATCTTAGTGATGTAACTCTAGTGTTATGTCGGGGGAGAAGTATGACAGTCTATTTTCATTGCAATGAAAACTTGAGATACCTAGTTTTCGGAATTGTTTGTTATTTTTTCTATTATTTTCATTTATATTTTTGAGTGTTGTTATTCTGTAATTAAAAATATCAGCATTTTCCTATTTGATTATTTGATAGTGTTGTAATTTTGTTAAGGAAGGGGTTTAGTGTCGATTGATGGTTTATAGGTTGGTTTGAGTGCTTTGAGGCTTAACGTCTGGTGGTGCTTACTTGGGGTTTTCAAATATTGAAGGTGGCTGTCGTTGTCAAGACAACCTGGGGGAAATGGGGCCCAGTGGGTGGGTTATATCATTACTAAAACTAAGGAAGCCTTACAAATAATTTTGCTATTGTTTAAAAATGCTTTTTCGGTGAATTTGTTTTAAGTTTTATATTTTAAGTAAGTCGACAATTAACACAAAGCATCTCAGTGATCGATAACAATCTCATCTTCATCCATTATCATAAAAGATCGACAAACTGAACTCACAAACAAACGTTGTCCAGGTCAACCTTGCTGTAAATATAAGTATAATCTATTGTAAATTGTAACTACACAGTCAACTGTGAGAGTCTTTGTGTTTCGGAATAAAATATCGCTCTAATCTTCTCAAAGTTTGCAAACCAACCTTCTGAACGATCAAAGTAATGTTTTGGATTTTTCTACACCAATCAGATTGCAAGAAGTACTACACCAGGGGCATGCGCTAGCAGGGTTGTTTAACAAGAATACACGTACAGATGTCTCTATCTGATATTTAACTTCAGTATCGTAGCGATTCAGTTCTCCTTAGGGTTTTTTGTATAAAGTTCAATCAAAAAACGAGGAGAAATTAGAAGTTAATCAGTATTTATACAAACAGGTTGGTGGTTATGTAATCTCACTTCATGCGAGTAATTTTATTATACCCTCGGGATTTGCCCGGCGCGTGTTCACTTGCTTACTCGTGTAGCTCAGACCTAAGACGAATACAGGTAAGTAAGTTGTTAATTTCCAACGGAAATCGGTGAGTTGTTTTAGTTTTTCTATATTGACAAAAGTTTTTAGACTAAAGTTTTCTTATGCCTTAATTTATATAATCCATCTACAGTGTCACAGGCAAAAATGGCATTGCACCATTTATTATTTTGTTTTGTTTATTTTGCTTTAATAACACCCTAACATTCAGCTGCATCATCTAAAGCTGCTCTTAAAACTGAGAGTCACCTCAATCATTTCTAAATCTCTAAAGATTACCTAAACAAACAAACCTCCAGAGTACAATAAATATATCATAAGAACATCCTTCTTCCAAGTATAAACATTGCAGGCAAAAAAGCTTAGTTAAAAGAAAAGAAAAAGAACGACTTAATTCGTTACTTTCTTCCGATGCAAAAGTATGTATGAAAAGAGATGTTCCTAAAATTTATCTTTTAGAAGCAAATCACAACATCAAAATAGTCTCCCTTGCGATAATCTTAATTTTTCATATGGCAACTTTTCATAAATTGTTTTTTCGTGCTAATGTCGAAAAATACTGATTTGTGAAGCTTACTTTGTATCTTATTTCTTCTACACATATATTTTATTAGACGGTTAACCAGCCAATATGGCTTGGTATTTTTACGATTCGGCAGTATTTTGGCGAGACTTTAACTGAGCCAAAATACAACTCGATGGTGACAACATTAAGCAGAAAGTCATCTCAATCATTTCTAAATCTCTGAAGATCACTAAAACAAACTGACCTCCAGACTACAATAAAGAAATCATAAGAACATCCTTCTTCAAAGTATAAACATTGCAGGCAAAAAATGCTTAGTTAAAAGAAAAGAAAAGGATCGACTTAACTCTTTATTTTCTTTCGACGAAAGAGTATGTTAAAAAAGTGTTGTTCGTAAATATGTCTGAAGCGAATGATTACATCAATATGTTTCATGTTGCGATATTCTTAATTTTTTCATATGCAAAACTTTCATATTGTTTTGTCGTGCTAGTGTCGAAAAACAATGATTTGTGAAGCATACTTTGTTATCCTATTCCCCCTATAATAATGATATATTAGCAATTTTTACCTGGCACAGTGGTGATGCACTAGGTGAAAACCACATTGTCAAATAATCATGTTGTCGTTTCCCAATTTATAACCATCTTATTAGCAGAATATCGAGATCGGCTGCTAACATTATTAGGTCAAAAGTTCACTCGGTTTTTGAAACCTAACTTTCAAATAATATTTTGACTCAAACTCTGGACCTAAAAGTAAAA
This sequence comes from Umimayanthus chanpuru, assembly GCA_025448255.1. Classification (NCBI taxonomy): domain Eukaryota; kingdom Metazoa; phylum Cnidaria; class Anthozoa; order Zoantharia; family Parazoanthidae; genus Umimayanthus; species Umimayanthus chanpuru. The sequence continues at coordinate 8,868 of JAOEJI010839582.1, forward strand.
TCTTTATTTCTAAACCAAACCCACAACAACACGCCCTAAAGAAATAGCCTGAAAATCACATAGACAGGCAGAATACCAGTCGACAGTTCGTTCTCGATGAGACACGGAATCGAAGATTCAATCTGGTCCAATTAACAAGCTTTCAGAATATACAACCCATCAATAAATAACACAATTACGAGATTATGTATTTGTACAGAAACTAGTTTGTACCAGTTGTGTTTTGTTCAGGTTCAATATGGCGCAAACATTGCTTGCTTGTAACATCTTCTCTCACCAACAAAGCTGCTTTCTCTTCCAGCTTGAAAGTATCGTCACTAACTGATTTCAGCCAGCAGTAAAACTGATAATGTTCGCAGGTAATACATACAACACAGAAAAGACAAAGAACAAGTGTTTTCCATTAAGCGCCTCTATTGCCTTCTTGTTCTTTTGTTCTAGCTGAACCATTATATATTCATATTGATTGAATATTTTTTGCGCCCTTGTTTTTTCAATAATATCTTAGTCTGGTAACTCTAATTTTATGCTGTAGGGAAGCAAGGAGTGAGAAGCAAGGGAGCAGTCTATTAAGTGAGTTGTAATTTTGTAATTAAAAAAAAATCAGAACTTGTTCATCTAAGCTCTTTTTTGACAATGTTGTAAATTTGTTAGGAAAGGTTTTTAGTGTCGTTTGATGGTTTCACTGGTTATGTCGAGTGCTTTAAAGTCACTTCTGGTGGTGTTTTACCTAGTTACGGGGCCTCTTCCTCTCTCCATGTACGCGATCATTAATTCCCAGATTGATCTCGGTTACGTCACAGGGATGAAATCCGTAAGAAGCCTAGCCAAAAACAGAGGAATGAGACTCAAGTGACTCAAACAATTTACTTTCGCGGCCCCATTGTCTTGAGCTGACGCGTCATCTCGATGTCAGTGACCATTTGTGTGACTAAACTGCAATGTTTGTTGTGAGTCTTTCAAGAAACAGCCGAAAGTGTTTTGCTATTCGGAGCGCTATTTCGTCTTTAGTGTTAATTTTCTTTAAAAAGTGTCCAATACAATAAGTTCATTGTCTTCATCAGAAACGGTGGATCTGGAGTTAAGTGGGTAAACTAACATCATCGTCTTATGCAAATACGTTTCCGAGAAGATTTGAAATATTTATCGAACGTTGTTACCGAAAGGAGATAAACAACATAAAAAAATACCATGAATAAATAAGAATCTTTATCTGCATCCGAAACTGTATCAAACGCAAACTCTGCTGCAGTTTCTAACATTCCATTTTGTCATTTAAGAACACGTGTTTCTCTAGTTGCGCAAAAAAGCTGCGCAATACGTTTTTGGCTAGGCTTTTTCCCATCTTTCGTCTCGATGACGTCACGGAAACCAATCGTTCCCAAGCTGCTAAGCAACAAACGGCGGGAATATAGAGAAGCCGCACAGGAACTAGACAACGTGGTGTTTACGAGGGATTTTCAAACATTGATGATGGATGTCAATGTCAGGCCAACGTGGAGGGAAATACGGCAAAGTGTATTGGTTGTATATATCACTACTAGGAATAAGGAAGCCCTACAAACAAGTTTATTACCGTTTAAATATACTTTTACGTCGCATTTGATATAAATTTTATATTTTAAGATAGTTGAAAGTCGGTATTAAGCAGCTGAGTGATCGAGATCGAACAATCTCATCCGCACTAATGGTCAAGGAAGATCGACAAATTGAATTTACAAACAAACTTTGTCCAGGTCGAAACCGCCGGGGTCAGAAATTTTTTCTCTTTCTCCGTGTGGGCCCTTTTTCTTTCTAGGGCTAACACTCAGAAGGTGATTATTTGGGTTATTTATTAGAGCACTTCAACTTACCACATTTAAACCACAATAGTTGTCCCGGTCAACCTTGCTATAAACATAATCCATCATGAATCGTAACAACACAGTCAACTATGAGAGTCTTTGTTTCAGAATAAAATGTCGCTCTGATCTTCTCAAAGTTTCGCAAGAAATAATACATCCGTTTGGAGCATGCGCTAGCAGGGTTGTTTAACAAGACTACATCTACAGATGTCTCTTCCTGATATTTTACGTCAGTATCGTAACTACTCTTGAGTTCTCCTAAGGGTCTTGTACACACAGCTCCATCAAAGTACAAGGGGAAATTAGAAGTTGATCAGTATTTACACAAACGTGTTAGTTGTTATGCACTCTTACTTCATGTGAGGTCTTTTTTCATACTCTCGGGATTTGCCTTGCGCGTACGTATTTGCTTAATTAATTGCCAGCACGTGTAGCTTACATGTAGAAGTTAATCAGTATTTATACAAACTGGTTGGTCGTTTTATAATCTTACTTCATGCGAGATATTTTATTATATTCTCGGGATTTGCCCGGCGCGTGTTCACTTGCCTGCTCGCGTAGCTCAGACCTAAGCCGAACACAAGTAAGTACGTTGTTAGTTTCCCACCCGGGGGAGGGGGGAGGGAGCTCCCATATATAACTGACGGGGATGCTCGTCGAAATTTTCAAAAGAAACCCCTAAAAGGTACCATATTGGGCGTGGCTCCAGCCAATTTCATTCCCTAAAAGTTACCTCGGAAATTTTTATTCATAGAAATAGCACAAGAATATTGAAAAAAATCGCCAAAGGACAGCAAGTTCTTCTATAAATGAACGGATATTGACATGTCACGTCTCGAAAATGGTCTAAAAGATACAGTTTTGACTCAAAGTGCTATATCTTTGCAATGTTTTCTTAGTTTCAAACATGTTTGTGCTTGTGGTGATTGCTGTAACCGCTACTATTACAAACGGAGCTTGTCCCGAAGCTGATGGCGAAGGTGTGGTTGATTGCTTCGGTGAAGACCTTGACACCATTCCGCAACTTCCGGTGGAAGCGATTGAAGTGTAAGTTCGAAATGTCGTGTAGTTGTTTCTGCTGCCACAACATTACACATAGTTGCAATGGAATTATACATTTGGTCGTTCCATTTAAAGTTTTTTAGAGCTAACGTGCATAAAACTTTATACCCTCACTATTGAATTGCTATTCAGACCAGAATTAGAATAGAATGTAGAAGTGAAATCTGTATGTTGAAATCAGAAGTTGAGTCTCGCGAAAGACCAGAGAGAAATAGGGTAAGGAAGTAAAAAAATAGCTTTAGTTGAATGACTTTTATATAAAAAATACATTGCCAAAGATTTACACAGTTTACCATTCTCAATATAAAATTAATATAGTTAGAAGGAAATAAGTATGTGTAATTGAATGGTGACGCGTGAAATTAGGAAGTAATTTCATGCGCGTGTTGTCAAAATTCTGATAATTCGCTAAAATTTTGACAAGACGCAAGTGAAATTATTTCCTAATTTTACGAGTTAACATTTGATTACATTTTAATACCACGGCAGACAAAATACGGCTTCCATTTAAAAGCGGTACTTGTCTTTTATCGTAATCACTAAGACAGTTAATCCGAGTCAGTATATTAAGAAACACGTTGGAATTTAAAAGCTTAAAATCTCTTTAAAATTTCTTAATTCTCAGAAGTAAAGCTTTTCAACCAAGTCTTGATTTTGTTCAAAAAAAGGTTGCAAAATCGGGTGAGCTGTCAAAATTCCGTGCACGAATGGTTGAAACGGCCTTCAATGAATGAATGAACTAACAAAGCCGCCAGTGCAGGTGCGCTCAAGTTTTTGATTGAGATCAATTAAAACTTCGAGCAAAGTGCAATAAAGCTCAATAATTTCAACTGAATATGTTGATAAATTGTCGCTGAATTGTTTTGCATTAAAGAAGGAAACTGAATAACTCAAACTCAAAACGGAAAAGTCAGTTTAAAAAGTTTAAGATGCCAAGAATTGTTTGCTGATAGCTTTTTCACTGACTTTACATCGATCGAAATGAAGAAAAAGCGTTACTCCATTAGCCTGTCCTTGGTTGATAACTACATTACAGTTATGGAAATTGTAAATGTGGCCACAACTAACTAGACTACTGGACCGGATGTTGAGAGGCTGAAGGGGAACTCGACTTGTTCGCTCTCTATTCTGGACTTCTTTGCCGTCAATGAATGAATGATTTTGCTGAGTTGTCGCTGCTCGTCTTCGTTTCCGGAGTCATAAGCTTCAACACTTTGTTCTTGACGATGGCCAGTTATTGTTATTGTGCTGAATGAGTGGCGTGACAACTGTTTTTCCGAGCACAATACATGAAGCGGTGAGTTTTAAACGCATTAACTTCTTCCTCGCTAATATTTTTAAATCTGGACGCCATTTTGAAGCGGTTGCCATGGCAATTTTGTAATTTCACATGTGATATTGATGATCACAAGATCGAAAACGTTTGTCGTCGTTTTTATACAATAAAATTTTTTATCTTAAGCACAACATATAATGAATGAAAACACGTGTTTCATCTTTCGCATAAATGATTGTTTTACCACTGTGATGTTCTCAGGGCTATCTAAGTGTACCCAGTATTTCAATAATTTGGTACCAATTTCAATTTTAATATGAAAGAGGCCCATATTCTAAAACACTGTACACCATATTTATTACTTATTTATTCCAGAAAAACCTTTACAAAATCATGCAACGTGACTTTTCTATGGGTGGTTTTTTCCACTAGTTAAAGTTATCTTTTAAAGTAAACAGAAGGATATGTGAAGTTTGTGGACTACAATAAGTGGAAACTTTTCTAGTGCAAAAAGTTTTTCTTAAGGCCGCTAGTACACTTTTGGATTTGTTACTTAAAGTTTTTATGTCAGCACAGGTAGCTCAAGCTCTAGATACGAATAAAGTACGAAATTTCTTCCTTGGGTGTTGGATTACGATGGGGACGAGGTTTAAGTCAACATATAACTGATCGCCGATTTTAAGCAAATGCATGGGAATATGAATTTTGCCGTGTGTTGCTCGGAAAACTAATAAAACTCACCACTTACCTTTGGATCCGTGTGTTCTTGTCATTATTCATGTTTCTGTAGCATTCGGAGACGATTTGGCCGCGATTTGAGAAATCTACA
>JAOEJI010840693.1:0-12294 GCA_025448255.1 Umimayanthus chanpuru
AGTGCGCCAGATTGAGAATGTTTTCTCTTGTCAGCTTTACTTTGTCTTAATTTAGCTCACTCTTTGAATTTCAGCTCGATCAACGCCATGCACATTGCAATCTATTGGCGTAATCTGAAGTGCGCTAAATTTAGAGCTTTTTCTCTTATCAGCTTTATATCAGTTGTCTTAAGTTTGCTCACTCTTTTTATGCGAGCCCGATCAACGCCCTTTGTATTGCAATCTATATTGGCGTAAACTGAAGTACGCTAGATGTAGGATTTTTTCTCTTCTCAGCTCTTTGCTTCGCCTTAGTTTCACTCACTCTTTTCATGTGAATTCGATCAACGCCTTTTGCAGGGCAATCAAATTCCGTAAATTGTTTAGGTGTGCCAGATTTAGGACCTCGTTTGGTCACTTTTGCCTCAGTTTATCTTCACCCAGTCTATTCATGTGAACTCGATCAACACCCTTTGTTTTGGAATCTATTGGCGTCAACTGTAGTGTGCCAGATTTACAATTTTTTTCTTGTCAGCTTTCAATTGCCTTGTTTTCTCTTAGTCTTAAAGTTTTCTTATGAGCTCGATCAACGCCATTAGTAGGGTGGTGTTGATATTGGCGTAAACTGTAGTGCGGCAGATTTAGGTCTTTTTCTCTTGTCAGCTTTACTTCGCCTTATTTTGCTCACTCTTTTCATTTGAGCCCGATCAACGTCCTTTGCGGGGAAATCTAATTGCTTAAACTGTTGCGTGCCGGTTTAAGGACCTCGTTTCGTCAGTTTTGTTATTTTCACTCAGTCTATTCATGTGAGCTCGATCAACGCCCTTTGTATTGGAATCTATGGGCGTAAACTGTAGTGCGCCAGATTTAGGCCTCTTTCTCGTGTCAGCTTTATTTCGCCTGTTTTCGCTTTCTCTTTTTATGCGAGCTCAATCGACGCCCTCTCATATTGCAATCTATATGCGTAAACTGTAACGCGCCAGATTTAGGCCTTTTTCTCTCCTCGGCTTTGCTTCGCCTTATTTTCACTTACTCTTTTCATGTGAGTTCGATAAACCCCCTGGTGGGGCAATCTATTGGTGTAAACTGAAGTGCACCAGATTTAGAATTTTTCTCTCTCGTCAGCTTTATTTTGTCTTACTTTTTGTCACTCTTTTTATGTGAGCTCGATCAAAGCCGTGTGTATTAAAATCTATTGGCGTAAACCATAGTCTCCCTATACTAACTATGCGTAAACTGAAGTGCGCCAGATATAAAATATTTTCTCTTGTCAGGTTTACTTAAGCTGTTTTAGCTGACTCTTTTTGTTTGAGCTCCATCAACGCGCTCTGTATTGCAATCTATTGACGTAGACATGTAATACGCCAGATTTAATATTTTCACCCTGTCAGCCTTACTTTCCCTCTTTTCGTTCACTTTTTCATGTGAGCCAACCAGTACGAACGAGTCCTCAGCTGTTGTACCTTCTGGACAATTCAACAATAGTTGAATTGAAAATTACTTCCGCTCGCGCCATCACCAGCTGTTGTCATGGCAAATATAAAATTCCGAACGATTTCGGAGCGGCTTCCGAACGCTTCCGAAGACACCTTTGGCATATTTTCGTGCATTTCTAAATATTTTTAAACAAAATGAGTGGCAAATTCGTTTTTCTCAGCCAATTTTACGTTAATTTCTGAAAAGTGACTTTAGCCATTGGAGTACCCCTTTCAGGAAGGTTTCGTGAGTACGATACTAAACCGTTCCAATCCTTTTGGCTGCCGCTCTCTATCAGCGATAGACCCTCTCCAGTTTGGATCCCTGCAGGTTTCATGTACCACATAAATCTTGTTTATCTCCTCGACACGTTGTATAACGCTTGTGAGAAACCCAGCTTTTCAGTGCAAGTGCGATTCCTCGAACTTTTAAAGCGATATTGTTTAATTTTCAGTAGTAATGCCTACTCAGTAGTCATCGGCTCACTCACCTGTTTTCTATCCTGTGGGCCGCAGAGTACTAAAGTCGATCAGTGCTACTCAGACTGGAAGTACGTCAACAGGAGCTAAAGCACAAAGTAAGACACAAAGTTTGATCCCCTGCTGTTTCTTGTGATTACAGATTTAGAAGCAACGCACCATTGATCTGCTGAACTATGTCGAAGACGCCACGTTATGGAACATTTTGACAAAAAAAAATCCCGCTTTGACCTCCCTGATATTGTTACCAAGTACGAGTACGGGATAGCGGTCAATAACACGATCCTCGGGTTGGGTATGTGCTTTCTATCTCAACCTGTCACTAAACCCACTACTATGATCGACGACCAACAAATTGACACGATGAAAGAAGTGAAACTACTAGGTCTAGTGAAATCGACCGACCTCAAGTGCAATACGTACATCGAGGCCACCATCAATTTGACATTAGGGACTTAGGCAATCAGTGCGGCGACGGCGACGAGGAAAGGACAAACAATAGGTTTATACAATAGTTGCACGTGGAAATGCGCCTGGTTTACAACCTGGCTCGTACTCGTTGGAGAACATCGCTGTGCGATGACGACCTCAGTGACGTCTAAGGTGCGAACGCAACCCGAACTCGCTGGCACAGGTGCGACCACACACCGGGCAGGCAACGCGCGAAGATGAGTTGTGCGCTCTTTCCTTTCTAATACTTCTCTTCGCGTCTAGATCTTGCAGGCGATTCTCCTCAAAAGCTGTAATCCCATTTTGCGTTTCCTGTCTCCAGGCAACACGATCTTTCGCAAGGGATTCCCATCCAGGAATGGGGATATTGCAAGCACGTAGGGATCTCTTCACGCAGTCCTCGTAACGTTTTCGCTGGCCCCCTTGTTTGCGTTTTCCGGTAGCCAGATCGGAACAGAAGACTTTTTTAGGTAAGCGGCTGTCTTCCATACCCATTACGTGACCTGACCACCGTAGCTGCGCCTTGGTGATCAAGGCTTCTACACCAGGGAGATTTGTACGACGAAGGATATCTTGGTTCGATACTTTGTCCATCCATGTGATGCCCAGGATTTTGCGGAAGCAGAAGAAACTGCGTTAATAGTAAAACTTTCAGGTTTTCTGGAGAACGTGAACGTTGCGAACAAACTGCGTTGTTGCTGATTAGGCTTTGTAACTAACAAAAACGCCTGGATGACAAGCAGACAAAAAATAACTCTGTAAGAAAGTACATTTTCAGCAGCCGTCGTCCAAGACGCTATCCAAGCTGATGTACGCCCGATAAGTTTACGGAAGAGAAACGCACTTCCCGACGCCAATCTGCTTGTTTGAGCTACGGTGTGCTAGGTTTGAAATCGTGTCAGCTTTTTCCCTCTCATGGGCAGTCTATTGGTGTGAGTTCAAACACGCCAGTTGTTGATCAGTGTTTTGGTACGCACTACATTTCGGCGCTTGAGAACACTAGTTGTGTCAACTTTGCTTTGCCATATTTTGGGCAGTCTTTTCGAAGTATTATCTTGCGGTGGGTTTGAAATACAACTTGGCTTTGTTTCGCCCTAGTTTGAGTTGTGTTTAGATATGTGTTGTGTGTTAAAATACTAACGTTTTTCTTCGTACAGGCAACTTTCCAACAATTTCAAAAGAGATATGGTGGAGCCGGAATGGTGATGAATAAGGAACAAGATAACAACTTACTTTTGAGCATATTTCAATGCTGTGACATTCGCATACTAACGGTTTGTGTTAAGTTGTTACAGACGGTTGTCCAACATCACAAAAGAGATAAGGCAGGAAATGGCAAACGATATTTAATGATGAACAAAATAACAATTTGCTTTTGACTATTTTGTCAATGTTTCTTAGTTGGGATACTAACGGGGCTTGTTTTGTTTTGTGTAGAAAAGTGTCCAAAGCAAGAGCTAACAAGAGATCTGGTCACTGAAGAAAGGACATAGAACAAAGGACAAGATGGGAGTTTGATTTTGAGCATATTTTAGTGCTGTGACATTGAAATACTAACGTTTTCCTTACGTTTTCGAACGAATACGTTCCAACCGCTCCGATGAGTAGCTTAGAAGTCTACAAATCTTATGTCCAAAAACCTAAATACTTAAAAGTCTAAACTTTAAAAGCTTAAAGGTTAAAAAGTTTAACAGCTCAAAGTTCAAAAAAGAAATAATCTAAAAAGTTAAATGTTTAAACCTCCAAACGTTTAAAAACCTAAACGCTTAAACCGTCTGAAAAACTAAAGTTAGAAGGTATAAAAATGTCAAAGTTTAACGTTTTGAATTCTAAAGTCTGTTAGTAGTCAAAAACACGTTTAATGAATAATTTAAATACTTTTAAAATGGTCAATACGTAACCAATGAAAGGATAGGAACCATACTACATTTTTCAGATGAACTGCAGTACAGGTTGAGTATGGCACCAACCAGGTATGAAATAAATAGTTCTGAATTGTCCGCAACATTTTACTACGTTTTCTTTTGGCAGGTTCTGGACTGAGTAGCTTAGGTAGCACACTGAAGACGACCAAACTACACCTGTGAGATCATTTGGATTTACAAGTTGCGGACGGCACCAACCAGGTATGAAATAGATAGGTTCTGAATTGTCCGGGACATTTTACTAGTGTTTTCTTTTAGCAGGTTCTGGACTGAGTAGCTTAAGTAGGGTACTCAAGACGAAGAAAATAGACTTCTGAGATCAACTGGAGCTTAAGTTGAGGATGGCGCCAACCAGGTATGATATAGATAGGTCTGTACTGAGAGGTTTACACAGTGAGGCCAGACTACAAAAGGCCCAGGGCCCTTCGCGGTAGACCGCCTGAAAAAGAAATCTATATAGAAAGGTATAAATAAAAAAAACTTAATTGTTAAAAAAATTGACACTTAATTAAATGATCAGAGTTAAACAGCTAAAAACAACAATGAACGAATGATTTGCGATGATTTCGAGTTACGCATTTTCGGGCAAGTAGTGTTGTAGAACACTTTTGGGCAAACTGTGAAGTCTCGCATTTTCGGGCGACCAGCGGAGTTACTCATTTTCGGGCGAGTAGTGTAGTTCAACACTTTGGAGCAGCCAGCGCAGTTTTCCATTTTCGGGAGACTGACGGACTTACGCATTTTCGGGCTAGTAGTTTTGTTCAAAACGTTTGGGCAATCAGCATAGTTACGCATTTTCGGGCGACTGGCGGAGTTACGCATTTTTGTGGAAGTAGTATTGTTCAAAACTTTTGGACAACAGTAGAGTTTCGCATTTTGAGGCGACCAGTAGAGCTGCGCATTTTCGGGCGAGTAATGTTGTTCAACACTTTTGGGCAACCAGTGGAGTTTCGCATTTTCGAGCGATCAGCGGAGTTACACATTTTCGGGCGAGTAGCCGTTGTTCAACACTTTTGGGCAACCAGTGGAGTTTCGCATTTTCGGGCGACCAGCGGAGTTACGCATTTTCGGGCGACTGGCGGAGTTACGCACTTTTGGGCAAGCAGTATTGTTCAAAACTTTTGGGCAACAATGGATTTTTTCATTTTCGGGCGACCAGTGGAGTTACACATCTTCGGGCGAGTAATAAAGTTAAAAACGTTTGGGCAAGCAGTGGAGTTTCGCATTTTCGAGCGATCAGCGGAGTTACGCATTTTTGGGCGAGTAACCGTTGTTCATCACTTTTGGGGAATCAGTGGAGTTTTGCATTTACGGGCGACCAGCGGAGTTACGAACTTTCGGGCGACCAGTGAAGTTACTCATTTTCGGGCGAGTAGTGTAGTTCAACACTTTGCGGCGACCAGCGGAGTTACGCATTTTCGTGCAAGTAGTATTGTTCAAAACTTTTGGACAACAGTAGAGCTTCGCATTTTTAGGCGACCAGTAAAGTTGCGGATTTTCGGGCGAGTAGTGTATTTCAACACTTTGGGGTAACCAGCGGAGCTTCGCATTTTCGGAAGACTGGCGGAGTTACGCATTTTCGGGCGTGTAGTTTTGTTCAACACTTTCGGGCAACCAATGGAGTTTCGCATTTTCGAGCGAGTAGTTTTGTTTAACACTTAAGTTGAGGATGTCGCCAAGCAGGTATGAAATAGATAGTTCTGAACTGTCCGGGACATTTTACTACGTTTTTTCTTGGCAGGTTCTGGACTGAGTAGCATAGGTAGCACACTGAAGACGACCAAACTACACTTGTGAAATCAATTGGATTTTCAAGTTAAGGATGGCGCCAACCAGGTATGAAATAGATAGTTCTGAATTGTCCGGGACATTTTACTGCGTTTTCTTTTGGCAGGTTCTGGACTGAGTAGCTTAAGTAGCACACTGAAGACCACGAAATTACACTTGTGAGATCAAGTAGACTTACAAGTTGAGATGGCACCAGCCAGGTATGAAATAGATAGTTCTGAATTGTCCGGGACATTTTACTACGTTTTCTTTTGGCAGGTTCTGGACTGAGTAGCTTAAGTAGCACACTGAAGACCACGAAATTACATTTGTGAGATCAAGTAGACTTACAAGTTGAGATGGCACCAACCAGGTATAAAATAGATAGTTCTGAATTGTCCGGGACATTTTACCTCTGTTTCTTTTGGCAGGTTCTGGTCTGAGCAGCTTAAGTAGGCTACTCAAGACGAAGAAAATAGACTTCTGAGATCAACTGGAGCTTAAGTTGAGGCTGGCGTCAACCAGGTATGAAATAGATAGGTCTGTACTGAGAGGTTTACACAGTGAGGCCAGACTACAAAAGGCCCAGGGTCCTTCGCGGTAGACCGCCTGAAAAAGAAATCTATATAGAAAGGTATAAATAAAAAAAACTTAATTGTTACAAAAATTGACACTTAATTAAATGATCAAAGTTAAACAGCTAAAAACAACAATGAACGAATGATTTGCGATGATTTCGAGTTACGCATTTTCGGGCAAGTAGTGTTGTACAACACGTTTGGGCAACCAGTGAAGTCTCGCACTTTCGGGCGACCAGCGGAGTTACGCATTATCGCGCTAGTAATGTTGTTTAACACTTCTGGGCAAGCAGTGGAGTTTCGCATTTTCGAACGATCAGCGGAGTTACGCATTTTTGGTTGAGTAGCTGTTGTTCAACACTATTGGGCAAGCAGTGGAGTTTCGCATTTTCGAGCGATCAGCGGAGTTACGCATTTTTGGGCGAGTAGACATTGTTCAACACTTTTCGGCAGCCGATGGAGTTTCGCATTTTCGGGCTACCAGCGGAGTTTCGCATTTTCGGGCTACCAGCGGAGTTAAGCATTTTCGGGCGACCAGCGAAGTTACTCATTTTCGGGCGAGTAGTGTAGTTCAACACTTTGGGGCAACAAGGGGAGTTTCGCATTTTCGGGCAACTGACGGAGTTACGCATTTTCAGGCGAGTAGTGTAGTTCAACACTTTGTGGCAACCAGTGGACTTTCGCATTTGCGAGCGACCAGCGGAGTTGCGCATTTTTGGGCGAGTAGCTGTTGTTCAACACTTTTGGGCAACCAGTGGAGTTTCGCATTTACGGGCGACCAGCGGAGTTACGCATTTTTGGGCGACTGGCGCACTTACGCATTTTCGTGCAAGTAGTATTGTTCAAAACTTTTGGGCAGCAGTAGAGTTTCGAATTTTCAGGCGACCACCAGAGTTGCGCATTTTCGGGCGTGTAGTTTTGTTCCACAGTTTTGGGCAACCAATGGAGTTTCGCATTTTCGGGCGACCAGCGGAGTTACGCATTTTCGGGCGAGTAGCCGTTGTTCAACACTATTGGGCAAGCAGTGGAGTTTCGCATTTTCGAGCGATCAGCGGAGTTACGCATTTTTGGGCGAGTAGACATTGTTCAACACTTTTCGGCAGCCGATGGAGTTTCGCATTTTCGGGCTACCAGCGGAGTTTCGCATTTTCGGGCTACCAGCGGAGTTAAGCATTTTCGGGCGACCAGCGAAGTTACTCATTTTCGGGCGAGTAGTGTAGTTCAACACTTTGGGGCAACAAGGGGAGTTTCGCATTTTCGGGCAACTGACGGAGTTACGCATTTTCAGGCGAGTAGTGTAGTTCAACACTTTGTGGCAACCAGTGGACTTTCGCATTTGCGAGCGACCAGCGGAGTTGCGCATTTTTGGGCGAGTAGCTGTTGTTCAACACTTTTGGGCAACCAGTGGAGTTTCGCATTTACGGGCGACCAGCGGAGTTACGCATTTTTGGGCGACTGGCGCACTTACGCATTTTCGTGCAAGTAGTATTGTTCAAAACTTTTGGGCAGCAGTAGAGTTTCGAATTTTCAGGCGACCACCAGAGTTGCGCATTTTCGGGCGTGTAGTTTTGTTCCACAGTTTTGGGCAACCAATGGAGTTTCGCATTTTCGGGCGACCAGCGGAGTTACGCATTTTCGGGCGAGTAGCCGTTGTTCAACACTTAAGTTGAGGATGGCACCAACCAGGTGTGAAATAGATAGTTCTGAACTGTTTGGGACATTTTACTACGTTTTCTTTTGGCAGGTTCTGGACTGAGTAGCTTACGTAGCACACTGAAGACGACCAAACTACACTTGTGAGATCAATTGGATTTACAAGTTGAGGATGGCACCGGCCAGGTATAAAATAGATAGTTCTGAATTGTCCGGGACAATTTACTACATTTTTTTGTTTTGGCAGGTTCTGGACTGAGTAGCTTAAATAGGTTACTAAAGGCGAAGAAACTAGACTTCTGAGATCAACTGGAGCTTAAGTTGAGGATGGCGCCAAACAGGTATGAAATAGATAGTTCTGTACTGAGAGGCTTACACAGTGAGGCCAGACTACAACAGGCCAAGGGCCTTTCGCGGTAGACCGCCTGAAAAAAAAATCTATATATAAAGGTATAATTAAAAAAATCTGAATTGTTAAAAAAAATTGACATTAGATTAAATGATCAAAGTTAAACACAACAATGAACGAATGATTTGCGATGATTTCGAGTTACGCATTTTTGGGCAAGCAGTGTTGTACAACACTTTTGGGCAACCAGTGAAGTCTCGCATTTTCGGGCGACTGACGGAGTTACGCATTTTCGGGCGAGTAATAAAGTTCAACACTTCTGGGCAAGCAGTGGAGTTTCGCATTTTCGACCGATCAGCGGAGTTACGCATTTTTGGGCGAGTAGCCGTTGTTCAACACTTTTGGGCAAGCAGTGGAGTTTCGCATTTACGGGCGACCACCGGAGTTACGAATTTTTGGGCGACCGGTGGACTTACGCATTTTCGGGCGACCAGCGAAGTTACTCATTTTCGGGCGAGTAGTGTAGTTCAGCACTTTGGGGCAACCAGCGGAGTTTCGCATTTTCGGGAGACTGGCGGAGTGACGCATTTTCGGGCGAGTAGTTTTGTTCAACACTTAAGTTGAGGATAGCGCCAACCAGGTGTGAAATAGATAGTTCTGAATTGTCCGGGACATTTTACTACGTTTTCTTTTGGCAGGTTCTGGACTGAGTAGCTTAGGTAGCACACTAAAGACGACCAAACTACACTTGTGAGATCAATTGGATTTACAAGTTGAGGATGACACCAACCAGGTATGAAATAGATAGTTCTGAATTGTCCGGGACATTTTACTACGTTTTCTTTTGGCAGGTTCTGGACTGAGTAGCTTAAGTAGCACACTGAAGACGACCAAATTACACTTGTGAGATCAATTGGATTTACAAGTTGAGGACGGCACCAACCGGGTATGGAATAGATAGTTCTGAATTGTCCGGGACATTTTACTACGTTTTCTTTTGGCAGGTCCTAAACTGAGTAGCTTAAGGACGTTACTGAAGACCACGAAACTACACTAGCTGTACTTCTGAGATCAACTGGAGTTCAAGTTGAGTATGGCACAAAACAGGTATGAAATAGATAGGTCAGAAGTGTCCGGGGCATTTTACTGCGTTTTCGTTAGGCAGGTTCTGGACTGAGTAGCTTAAGTAGGCTATTGAAGACGAAGAAACTACACTTCTGAGATGAATTGGAGCTTGAGCCGGTTAAGGATGGCACCAACCAGGTATGAAATAGATAGTATTGAGAGGTTTACACAGTGAGGCCAGACTATAACAGGCCCAGGGCCCTTCACGGTAAACGGCCTGAAAAATATCTATATATAAAGGTATAATTAAAAAAAACTTAATTGTTAAAAAATTGACACTTACTTAAATGATCAAAGTTAAACAGCTAAAAACAACAATAAACGAATGATTTGCGTTCATTTCGAGTTACGCATTTTCGAGCAAGTAGTGTTGTAGAACACTTTTGGGCAAACTGTGAAGTTTCGCATTTTCGGGCGACTGGCGGAGTTAAGCATTTTTGGGCGAGTAATGTTGTTCAACACTTTTTGGCAACCAGTGGAGTTTCGCATTTTCGACCGATCAGTGGAGTTACGCATTTTTGGGCGAGTAGCCGTTGTTCAACACTTTTGGGCAAGCAGTGGAGTTTCGCATTCTCGGGCGACCAGCGGAATTACGCATTTTCGGGCAAGTAGTAATTTTCAACACTTTTGGGCAACAGTGGAGTTTCGCATTTTCGAGCGATCAGCGGAGTTACGCATTTTTTGGCGAGTAGCCGCTGTTCAACACTTTTGGGCAACCAGTGGAGTTACGCATTTTTGGGCGACTGGCGGAGTTACGTATTTTCGGGCGAGTAGATTTGTTCAACACTTTTGGGCAACAGTGGAGTTTTGCATCTTCGGGCGACCAGTGAAGTTACTCATTTTGGGCGAGTAGTGTAGTTCAACACTTTTTGGCAGCCAGCGGAGTTTCGCGTTTTGGGCGACTGGCGGAGTTACGGATTTTCGGGCGAGTAGTGTTGTTCAACACTTTGCGGCAACAGTGGAGTTTCGCATCTTCGGGCGACCAGCGGAGTTTCTCATTTTCGGGCGACTAGTGTAGTTCAACACTTTTGGGCAACCAGCGGAGTTTCGTATTTTCGGGCGACTGGCGGAGTCATGCATTTTTGGGCGAGTAGTGTTGTTCAACACTTTTGGGCAACCAGTGGAGTTTCGCATTTTCGTGCGACTAGCGGAGCTACTCATTTTCGAGCGAGTAGTGTAGTTCCACACTTTTGGCCAACTAATGGAAATTCGCATCTTCGGGCGACCAGCGGAGTTACGCGTTTTTGGAGGAGTGGCGGAGTTTAATACTTTCGAGCGAAAGGCGGTGTTTAGGACCTATTTTCGAGCAACTACTGAGCTTAGTAACTCAGTGGAGCTTTGCGTTTTCGAACGACTGGCAAAGTTTTGGCACTTTCAAGCGACAGTTGGAGGCTGGCTCTTTAAAACTTCGAGTGAAACACAGAATTTGTAGCTTGAGAGTAATTTTTCAGTTCGGGTGTTTTCGGACTCTGCTGTTCAAATAGTTTGATTTCGCGTAGCCCGTTTTTAAGATGAAAAGCAGTTTTTTTTAAACAAACGTTTTAGATTAGTTAAAACTGGCATACCACTTTTTGTGCTATTTCAGGCCACTAGCTTTTAACGATATCAAGTCGCTAGGACATGATTAAGACTAAAAGGTCACTAAGACTACTATAGGTTAAACAGTCGCTAGGACTTTAGGATTAGGACTAGGACTAGGTTGGGCCTTGAGTACCGGCGGGTGCAAGGCTTGGCTCTGTGGTTGGAGCTGAAATCCCGCATTTTGAGATGCTATGGTCGGCAGCGAGCATTTATGTGCTCGGTGAGTTCAAGTCTCACGCGTCTCCTAAACCGGGTGTCGTGTTTCCAACTCAACTATTTAATTTTTCTAGAAGTAGAAAGAATATGCAGTATTGTGTTTTATTGTTTCGACCAAAAACATCAAGACAACATATTTTTCATAAGAAAATGCTTACAAGATATTATATTTTCTTATGCCGAAAAAAAATTAAGACAATGTATTTTTCATAAGTAAATGCTCATAAGATATTTAGCCATCTTTATCCTTAACTAACATGTTTTAGTGGTGATAAAGATTGTGATGGCGACGAAGATGATGATGATGGTGATGATGATGATAATGATGATGATGGCGATGATGATAATGATGATGATGGTGATGAAGATGATGGTGATGATGATGGTGATGATGATGATAATAATAATAATAATGATGATGATGATGGTGGTGATGATGATGATGATGATGGTGATGATGATGATGGCGATGATGATGATAATGATGATGATGGCGATGATGATGGTGATGATGATGGTGATGAAGATGATGGTGATGATGATGGTGATGATGATGATAATAATAATGATGATGATGATGATGATGATGGTGATGATGTTGATGATGATGGTGGTGGTGATGATGATGATGGTGATGATGTTGATGATGATGATGATGGTGATGATGTTGATGATGATGGTGGTGGTTATGATGATGATGGTGATGATGTTGATGA